>VUQR01023767.1:8955-54883 GCA_015108515.1 Hemichromis elongatus | reverse complement strand
CTCCCGGTTGCATATTTCATCCTAATATTTTAGGTTTTGCTCAAAAAAGAGAGCAGTGATGAATTTCAGCCGACGCAGGGACAAACCAGACCTAGAGTGAACAGAGAGAAATCCCTACAACAGGTAAGATGCAAGATAACTGCTAAATTAATATCAATAATTAAAAGATGTTTTTAGAGTAAAAGTAGCAATAAAATCCAGGTATTTTGAGGGTAATATATTTTGTTATTACTTACCATGCTACAGTGAGCAGCTTTCCCCAGTGTTTTATTCAGACTAAAGGAAAACTAGCTGTTGTTGGGGGTTTCTTTATAGCCAGCTGGTTTTCTATCATAAATTTAAAGCGAAGTGACACAGAGGTGGAAAACCAGTTACAGGAACAGTGTGTTTTGGTTGAATGTTACCCAGAATACTCGTTGTTTCCTCTTGATTTTGCTGTCGTGTATTTAAGACACATTATACAGAACAAATAAACTCTAAAAGTATATTGGTAGGATGTTGTGTAAAGCTAGTGGGCTGCTGGATTTGGCCGGTTCCAAGCTGAAGTCATTGCGTCTTGCGGATGAAGTGCTGTGTTAACAGCGGAGCTTGCAGAGGCAGGGCCCACTGGAAAACATGAAGTCAGGAGTAGATGTTAACAAAAGAAAAGGCTAGCTGAAGTACTTGTGTAGGCTGGTTGTAATAATACACAGTGTGCCATGGCCTTAATTCCCCTTGAAGAACAAAACAAGGAGTAATTTTTCACATAATTTCCTATTTTGTTACCACAACAATACTTTTATTTTGCTCAGCTCATGTATTATTCATCCACGTTGTCAAAATGTTCTTATTATAAGCAATAAAGTTGCTTTGGTGCCTGTACCTGTGCAGGTAATGATGAGCGAACATGATCTGTCAAAGCTCTTTAAAGATGACATGTTTACGCATAAGCCTGAAAAACACTGGAGGATCTGCCTGTTCCTGCTTCCCTCTTGTGCCCAGATGTTTCCTGATTGGGGACCAGCAGGAATGCTTGTCCATTAGTGAACTTGTGCCAGTTGTGTTCATTTCATCCCACGTAGTGCTGACAGTAGGTTTTTGTTAAGAGGGACCTTGGGGCCAGTCTGACATGTGTTTGTAATGTGCCTGGATGGCAACTGCAGGTGTAATCATCAACGTAAGCGGACACTTAGACATCCTCTCATTGTGAAGTGATAATAGCTGGAGAGCTGTGCCTCTTTCTTATAGGTTTGTCAGAAGCAATCATCATCTGGTGTACCGTTTTATGTGTTGCTGTTTTTTTAAAAAAAGGTTTACGTTGGAGTCAAACTGCTCTCGTGTTTTCAACACTTTCTCTGTGTTGCGTGCTCACACAGATATCAGTACCTGAAGTTCAGGAGAACGAGCCTCGGAGGAGAGAAAGCCATCCACGCACACCGATTGAAGGGTCGGCAGCTGTTACACCCCCGAGTGACTGCTTCACTCAGCGCAACTCACTCTTCAGCAAGGAAGTACTGCAGGTAACACGAGGCACGCATACAGCGCATTACCATCAGTAGCTCCTCGTGGTATTACAATGGGTTTATCATGCCTTGCTTTTTACTTTTTCACATAAAAGCAGTATTTTTCTTTATTTTCCTGATGCCTAATAAATAAGTAAACATTTAAGGAGATTCTTGTCATTTTGCAGCCTTTTATGTAACAGTTGATTAATCAGAATCTCCCTTAATCTATAAATGCTCAAAGACCACAAGCAAAAGTAGGCTGATCCCAAAAGAAACATGTTATGCTGTTCAGTTAAAATCAGAAAGGAAATTGCCTGTTGTATGACCCTCCGAGGAGAACAAAATATGCACTGATTCTTATTTTGTCCCTAAGAACTGTATGAGCTGTGTTCGGCTGAGGGAAGAGAGGGAGGGGAAACCGCCACAAGCAATTATTTGGGGATGAGATCATTGTTTGGCTCCATCTCTTCACGCCTATTGCTCAGAGAGACTCAGCCAAGCAGCACAACTGGTTGTGTTATCTCACTGCTGCGTTTACCCCAGCACACACAAGGACATTTTTCAGCGAGTTCGGCTCAGGGACATTTTTGTCCAGCAGTTGGCTTTGCCATCAAACCTCTGCCGAGCAGCCATTCAAGTGATAGGCGAGAAAAAAAGAATTACATTTGAGTATGATGTATGAATGTGTTAAAAGCTTTGTAGCACATTAACAAGCTTAGTAGACCCATTGGACACAGTGGAGGACGCTTTTGTATGTTCACTTTTTTGACAATTGGCTTTATAAAAGTGGAAGTTTAGGTATCTGGGGACCTGCCTGTTTTACAGCGATTTGGTTGACTGCTATTGCTGATGAAAATGTATTATTACAGTATTACATTTCGGTCAAAGTGGAAGTGAGCCTTCCAGAGAGTGACTTTTAAAGGCCCCCGATGGTTCGAGCTGGGGGAGCGGAGCGGGTCACATCGTGGCAGAGCAGGACTTTGTGTAGAGCCATCTGTCTCCCAGGCTGCTCTGCAACATATCTGGCCTTTCACCATTTCATTTCCAAGATAGAGAAAGTAGAGAAACTTCAACTCCCACAATGTTCTCAGGGCCAAGCTCCATTACAAAGGAGGTAAAAAATGTGGCCCGTTATTAGATATTTCATAACTGTCAATCACCTGTCCTTGTTTTCTCTTATTCCTTAGATTCCTTTCAACTTTTTATACTTATTTTAAAGTTTGTTATGTATTAAGTGCAATGATGTTTAATTATGTGGCCATATTTAAACAAAAATGCCAGTGCTATTGATACAAATTGAACTGTTCCATTCTTTGTGGCTAGACTAAGGCCCAACTGTGTGATTTGAACAGACCATTGTTGTGCAGAGTGGACAGGAAGAAACAAGGGAATCATAGACTTCCTGTATGAGGTCATTATAATGCCATGGGAGCCAGTGTGAGAAGATAGGGGCAGGCCTGTTTTGTCAAGCTCTTTTCCTTCTGTTGAAACCAGAAATACGCCCTTTACCCTGGGGGCCTTGTAAAGTTAATGACCTGCTCCTCTGGGGAGCAGTGACATCATATTTTAATCTAGAGCAAAAAGCTGTTTGGTGGATGTGTCATGTGCGGTCTTGATGTTTCATTGATTTTAAAGTGGAGTTGCTACAGAGTTTATTATTCAATGTCAGTCGCATTGAATTCCTTGGGAAATAATGCTCTGATGTAATGTCAAGGTATAATGACTCATTTGTGTGTGTAACTGTCAATTGACATACACGAAAGCAACGCTGTGAAAAAATAAAAGAAAGTCAGGATCACTCTGACAAGTTGAAGAACCTGAGCTGATTTATTAGTTTTTGTAACTTAGGCGGGCCACTGACTTCCATGCTGTGTTCTTTGCAGAAAACAAACACGTACTTTCCAACGCTTTCTGATTTTGGCCACCTGGTTTGGCTTTCTCACTCCATACAGAAAGCTGCCAGAAAAGGCTGCTCTGCAAGACAAAGCCTTATGCAATGGAGTCGAGGCCCTTGCCAAGAGAAACTTCTGCTCTGTATAACATGACACTGGAGAACAAAGAGCTGGTCTTGATGTGCTTGATGTGCTGTATTACTCTAAGGCAGGGGGAAAAAATTCAGTCTATTTGCTAGATATGTAAAATGAGGTTGCGATGATGACTGCTTTTGTCTAGTGTACTTTCATGCAGAAGATATCTCATAATCCAATCTCTAAATGAGCTTAAGGTGTGAAATGACTCGCTGCAAAAGGTAAAAACAGACTATACTATTGGTCCAAATGTACAAATCAATCTTCACTTGATTTTCACATGTACAGGACAGCATTGTGTCCGTTTTATAGGCTAAACTGTGCACAATAGAATTTGGTACGAATCAGTTTTTGTCGTATCTGTACACTGTCACTGTCACAACAAATCAACCGAATTGTTGTGAACATTTGGCCAAACAGCACTGAAAATATAACATGTAAGTACTGAATGCTCCCTAAACCAGCATGAAGTTTGTAAAAGCACTCTCACATTCACGTCAGCAAACATAGAAGTGAATGACAATGTGAAGCATGACTGAGACATTTATGCCCGTGTTTGTAATTTGGATGTAGGCTGAGGCGTGGATCAAAAGCAAGCTACAGGACTTGAAGGATGGATGTAATATTCAGTGCTGCCCCCTGGAGGATTGGGAAGAAGCCTCACATATGCTTCAGAGAGATCTTAAAGACTTTGAGAACACCCTGATTCAACTCAACCAGGTAGGAAAGTTATTCAAGACAAGACTGGACACTAACTGAAATATGAGTTACCAAAAGAAGCACATCTGAGCACCGTATGTCCAAAAATAACACATAATGGGGATCTGAATGTAAGCATTAATCACTGCTTTTGCTGTTAAAGGAACCTGTCAAATTGTATAACACACAACATAATGGTAGGCACTTCTAGGCAAGAGTAAAGCAGAACCTCAGTATTCCAGTCGACTATTTTTTAAGCCAGTTTATACTTTCTGCCACAGGAGAAATGTTTGGAAATTGTGCATTAGTCATAATTAACATTGCTCGACACACAGGCAGGCCAGGAGGGGCAGAACCAGAACTGAGAGTTTTCAAGAGTATATCCAAAACACGAATGGCAGATGTGTTCACTCAGCTCTGGGTGACAATTCAAATAAACAATGCCTTTATGTTTCTGTATGTTTTGAAAGAGGGGTGAGCAGCTGATCTGTAAACTGAATCCCACATCTGATTTGGTAAAGAAGCAGCTCGGTCAGCTCAGGGACCAGTGGCAGACCCTCAAACAGATGGCTGCAAATCAGATGAAGGCCCTCGGAGGAGCCAAGAACCTGCAGGAATTCAACAAAAAGGTGGACAAGCTGGAGGCATGGATTAAAGAGAAGGTAAGGAACATATCAGTCTTTCTCTGCTTTTATACTACGTGTAACTAAAATCTTCAATTCAGGAGGAAGGAGCAAATTTTAGTGAGTCACTGGGTGAACTCATAGCACTTTTATGTTATTGGTTGTCTTTACGTTGCAGTTATTCCCTTCATATTGTCTTATTTTCTTAAATTTAACACCAATAGTGTAAAATATATTTAATGTTTTATTACTTTTTTTGCAACTTTTGTATCTCGCGGTTAATTTCTGAGCACCTTTCATTTGTCTTATCCTGTTCACGTCGCCTTTGTAATCTCCCTGCATTTCTCTTTCCCTTTTGCATTTATCAAAGCAGACAAACCACAGATTTTTTTTTTTAAAAATGGCAGTTAATAACGCTCTCCAACTTTAACAATTATGCCAAAACAGTTGGCCGAGAGGCAAATCTGAGTCTACGGGCAGCTCCAATCAACATTTGTCAAGATAATAGTCACAAAAACAGCACTTTCCAATACAGGAAATTAGCTCAGTATCCTGAAGACATCTCTGGTTTGTGTATGTTCGCCGGTGTAAAACATCTGCCTGTCATTATCAAAAAGCAATCATCTAATTCATTTTAGGCCTATGTTTATCTCTCTGTTCATGTCCGTGTCTGGCACAAGGAAACTGATGATTGATAATGGACCTGTGGGATTGTAATGGAAGATGCTGGTTATGAAGTCTATAAAACATCCACCCGAGGAGATGTATTCTCCTTTACGTTCCATTCATCCTTTCCTTTGTCCTTTAGTATCAAGTTCAAAGTTCCTCACTGCATGCTGAAGGCTATCTCTGTTTAGCATCTTGCTTGGTAGCAGAGGTAATGTGGTTTAATCCTGGTGCCTCTGGAAAAAAAAATAATGGTTGGGTTCCTAACAAATGGGGGCAATAAACACTGACTTTTATGTGTGCCAGCAGGAAGAGGAACAGTGTCTGGTGAATGTCCTGGGGGAAAACGTTGACAAAATGCAGTTGACTCGAAGAATTTTAGATCTGAAGCAGGTGAGCTACTACTAATAATTACCAGAACACTGATAAAAGTGTTATAAACAACATTCCTGTGGTATAAAAAAAAATAAAAAATACATTTCCATATGTTAATAGCTTCCTTTACAGTTTTGTAGAGGTTTTCCAGTAATTTATCTATGGCTGCCTGTAATTTGTCTCCATCAGTGTATGGTAAAGACAGCTGAGGTCATAGTTGGATTGCGTTCTCCTGTTCCCCTGCAGGATGAGCAGCTACACAGAAATCTCCATGAGGAAATCAACAACTTGGCATTGAAACTGGAGAAACAAGGGAAGACAGATAGCAAAAACATCTCCAGCAGGAGGAAACACATCAATAAAATGTTTGTTGCTTACATTTGAACTGAAAAATTGCATGAAACATCTCCAATCTAAAGATTAATTGAAGACCGAGTTTCTCTATGCTGCCGTGTGCTGTTCTTGTAGGTGGCTGAAGATGCAGTCTCATCTGAAAAACTACCATGAAAATCTCCATCTGGCTCTGGAAGTGTCCTCGTTTTACCAGCAGGCTGATAATATATTATTCGCTATAAACAGTATGGTAAGATTTCCTGAAAACTTAAGTACATTATATTATATATATATGAGATCTGAAAGGCTGTTCCACTCACCGTGTCCTTTCTTTTAGAGGAAAAACATGTCTGCATTGAAAGATCTGGACAGCTTTGGAGATAGAGAAATGCGTGAGATCGCCAGTCAGATCATGGTAAGCAGTGTCTTTGCACTTAAAGCAGCACTGCTTTGTCAGATCTTGAAAGTGTGTTGCAGAAGCCTTCTCTACCTAACCTGCAGGCCTGTGTGTGGTAGATGCTTGATGTGAGTGTATCCCAGCTGTCGAATCTCCATCCCACCCTGGCTGCCAGTGTCACACAGAAGCAGAGTGAGGTGAAGGATTGCTGGGCGCTTCTTCAGAAGCTTTTCAGGTATGCCAACAGGCCAAGGATACCCTTAAAAACTTTGGTGGCCTTAAATATGTGGACCGTGGACCCATAATTGGTCCTTTACAGTTACCCAGCGAGTTGGGACTGTGTGTTTTTCTGTCATTACCCTACGGTTACTGACATCAGAAGTATGCACTGGCAAAACCAAACAGTTGTCCAAATGAAAATGAGCTCTGCGTGAAAAGTTTTCTCTTCATTCTGATTATCTGCATCTAATTTTGGTTTGAATCTGTGAAAAATTACAAGCGAAGAAAAAGTCTGCCGTGTATGTCTGTTGACCAGTTAGCACACAGAATGTCAAGTTGAAATACAAGTTGAAAACGTGGCTTGTTGGCCTCTTACTATTAAAATCCTGATGTCATCTCGAACAGTCCGCTTAAGTTGAGCAGAATTTCTTTACAAGAATATTTGGTTATTTTTATAGAGTTTGTAAAAAACACATTTATTATTACTATAATTACAAGCAGTAGGTTTCCACACTTTTTTTCTTCTTTCTTTAATGCATCCAGACGTTTGCATCCTTAGACTGATTAGGGTGCTAGAAGCTGTATCAAATTAACATCTACAACCCCCCCCAAAAAAGAGACCAAAAAAGGAATTAAACTTTCAAGAAATAAGAGCATTTGTGCGCTGTTGTATATGACATAGTATACAATATCGATTTAATCTGACCGAGAGCTCCCATAGTGAATTATAGCATTCTTTGGAATATGGTTTAAAATATAAAGGTTCGTCTTCTGGAAAGCATCTGTAAATTTCAAGATAGTTTTGGTCCATTGTTTATTTAATCTGTGTCTTCTGTGAGAGTGGGAACAGATGCCTTATTGTTATTTTGTTTTAACATTTCCCTGTTTTAGTATCAGAAGGCCATTAGGTTAAAGAGATGAATTATATTGCAATTATTTTACTCTGTTTGGTGAAATAATCATAATACTAATCATTATAATCATAATATTGCATAATTTATAAATTGTCCGAGTCCAAGTGCAAAAATTTTCTCATGTCAGTAGCCTATCTTTAGATCCAAATATTACATCACGCCGTCTCTTATCAGCTGCTTTTCAAGACTATTTTAATCAAACAACACAAACACTGGCATGAAACTTCAGACCCATAATTGGAAAGAATCGCTGGCCTCTGAAGCCCTGCTGTCAGTACCACAGTAACCTCCTGGTCTGCTCACCCTGCAGGAGTGACAAGACCTCGCTCTCTCTCTCTGGCTCCACTTTCACCAGGGAAGCTTCTGACCTCCTGACACCGACCCAAGAACCCCAATGCAACATGGGAATGGAGGCAAATAGTATCATGGGAAAGGAGGTGAAGGAGGAGAAGAATCATCTGAAAGGCTGTGCTGTAAGTTGCTTTTGTATTTCACCGTCATACTGGAGAAACCTCACTGTGGTTCCCAAGTAGGAGAGAACAACTCCATCAGTGCTGGCAAAAGATGACACCAGCCCCATTTAGTCCTACAAAATCTGTGGCCTCAGAAAGTGACGCACTTTGTCCTTTGGTTTGGAAACTGCCTGATATACAGCTAAAGCACATTTTTTCCAAAATAGAATTTGACAGATGTGCTGTAAAGCAGTGGCTTCTACTCTTGGCACCCATAATACTGTTGGTTTTCCATCTTCCCTCTACTTAATTATATCATCGGATGTCCTAGTTTTGGAGAATTGCGTGATAAGATGGTTTGCAAAAATACCAATTTTGTGCTTAAACGAGTGCTACAGAGAAAAAAAGCAATATGCAACCGTGTTTTCTATATTTTGCCAGTCACCTTCTGTATCATCTAACAAGAACCCCAGTCTTCAAATGTTACAAATATTGCCCTGTAGGAGACACAGGAAGAGCTTTTAGAGGTGTTATTTGTGCTGGCACAAGAATTACATAAGTTTCCATGAAAAATGTCAAGCCCTGACTACACAACATGGTTGAACAGTGCGCCAGAGCAAATAAGCCTTTCCCTCCGAAATTTCACTTCATGGTAGAAAAATATCTTGGCTTTCAACCATTCTGACAAAAGTACAGTCATTGAATTAATGCTATATTAACAGAGGGTCCATAGTTCAGTCCAGGGTGAATATTCTAGAGAGTATGTTTATTCCTTGGATTTGACATTCCTTGTCTTGGAGGCCTACAGGAACTTTATTGAACTCGTGGGTCCTCCTATAGTTACCCCACTACCCATAAACCTGACAGAAAGTCTGATTATCCTGAAATGGAAGTGTGGTTAAAGCCAGTAATTATGTGAATATTTAGTCTTTAAACTTAGCGGCTTACATTTCTTTGTGTACAGTGGCTGTTTGAGCTCAGCCTAGAGCAAAGCTGTTCTCGTATCAACGACATTGAGCACTTCTGATCCCTGCTGGGCCCCTGTCTTAACTTTGTGAAGCGAGAAAGTACGAATGCTTGAGAAAGCAAACTTCATTCTTTCCATTCTTCTTGTTACTATTTCAGTAGATTTCTCTACTCATGCTTTTTCGCGTCTCACCATCTGTGACAGCAAACCTGACTCAGTTGTAGCTCTACAAACACTCATCTTGTTGGCATGGCACTCAGGACGGCCTTGAGTGAATGGTTAGAATGGTCTTTATTACACTGGGTGCACTGGGTACACTGATTATGGGTGCTTTATTTGTCACTGTTTTATGGAAGGGTTAATAAGACACTCCATACAAAAGCCTGGAGCCTTAAAGGCCAAACACAGTGCTAAGCACAAGCTCAGGTACCCGTTAAAACCGTAAAAGTAATTTGTCAAATACTTTCACAGCACCCTATTGGGTGGAATTGAACCCATTACTTTTAAGGGTGCAATGGTGCAGTTGCATTGATCTTTAGGTTATTAGTGAGTGTGAGTTATTTGCACATATGCTGGTAGACAGCACTGTCAGTGCATTTGCATATGTGTTCATGTGCACATACACACTTTTCTCATTCTCTCACTCTCGTGCAATTATTCAGTCAATTAACTGCAAAGGTTTTAGTGTCTGTACGTGCTTCAGTATATGCCTCCATGTCTGTGTTAGCCATATATAGCCTCTTGTTTCTGAAGGTAAACATGGCTATCGTCTGTTTCTCTGGCTAATTGTAGCCAGATGCTACTGCTGGAGACCAGATGGGTCTGCTGCTAAGTGATAGTTCTTGGCTGACATCATAGCACACTACAGAGAGACACACGGGGTGAGAGGAGATCAGTAGGAAAGGGATAGGAAAGAAGAGTGAGCAGTATACTGAAATTGTAAATGATTGGATAAGACGGTAAAGCACAGAATACCATTAAATATGACATACCAAATTATTCAGCGGCTATTGCTTTTGTAGCTGATATTCTGTCAAATGTGAAATGACACCATATGTTTACAGTGGTGTGCCCTGCGAGAATGAAGGACAGAAGCAAATGCCGATCTGCAGAGAAGACCTCAGCAATGATTATGAATTCTTTGACACAAGGTTTTTAGCTCTACAGCTTTAGCACATAAATGGGCCTATAATTTGCCTCTATGAAACTCAGCCTGGCCTATAAAATGACTGGCATGTTGGTAAATGATGTTAGACCCCTACAATTTACTGCATTTCGCATAATTTTGGAGGCGACACTTTTCTCCGTCTCCCTGCCTCACTTTTTCTATAAGCCCAGTCAGAAAATAATGGGATTAAATTAAAGGCCCTCCATAAAACACTGTTATTAATGGATTTTTTGTACTTGTTGGCTGTCGTATAATTACTGGATTATGGCTCATTGCTAAGTGCTTCCATAATTTTATAATTTCATATTCAGTATATACATCAGCTGGCTTAGTTAAGTGAAGCAATCAAAAGCTTACATGTATAGCACTATATAGTTAGAAATATTAAGAAGTACTTGCCAAATAAAGCAATAAAAAATAGCTAAAACATTTGAATTAAATATTTGTATGCATACATATGCATAATAAGAAAACGTCAGTTTAATATGGATTCTTCCTTTTTTGGTTGTTTGGATGCTGTTGTAGTTCATAGCTGCTCGCAGCAGGTTGAAGAAGGTGAAAGACCTGTACTCAGGATAGCCCAACGCAGCAGTCCAGATACTTGTGGCTCTCATTGGAAACTCTTCAGTAGAGCCCTTTGGCCAACCTTTAAAATACTCATATGGTTGTAAAAGTAGCTTAGTGGCTGTTGACGTCTTTAATATATTTCTGCCCATAGACAAGGTTGATCGCTGTGGCATTGACCTTTCTAAAAACTCTCAACAGAGTCGGGGTGGATGACCATGGAAATCACTGTCTAAAGCTGAAACAACACTGCTGCTTTAAATGGGAGCAGGGGCATGGGAGTTTGAGGGTTATATTTCCATCTACAATGGCTCTTTTTATGATCAGAGTGGTTTAACATATGTTAGTAACGTTGTGCTCGTTCGTTTTATAATTTCACATTTTGAAACCTTTCTTGCCATCTTTAGTGTTGAAAAAGTTTGACGCTGTCAAACAGAAGTAGCTTCTACTCTGAGTCTGGTCTGGGCTGTTTCACTAAAAATAGCGAACCTTTGTGAGTGTGTTTTGTGTCATTTACAGGAGAAACTCCAGGCAGCTGTCCATGTTGTCCAGCGTCCAGCCACATTGTAACATTCACATTAGTACTGAGCTACAGCAACGCCTCATTGTCTAGTGACTGTTCGCAGCATGAAATCCTCTTTTCTGAGACGTTTAATCATCCTGTCAGCATTAATTCAGCAAAGGCCAACCATTACTCACACGTCATGTTGCTGATCTTTTGGATTTTCCTACAGACATTTACTCCTTTGTCCACAGAGTACTGCTGACGGTGGGAGTGGTAGACGAACACAGAGCTGCCAAAGCCAGGAGCAGCAATCAGCGAACCACACCTCTTTACCAATGAGAGACAGCCCTGTCTGCGCTGATGATGCTATCTTCGGAAATCAATTGGAGGGGGAAAGGTGACGTTTCTGCCTGGCTTCTCTCTCCATCTTACATAATGAAAGGTCTTTATGTAAGTCATAATTGGAGTCTATGTTTTCTTTGCAGCAGTAAGCCCAGAACAGAACCCAAGATTGCCACCCCCTCTCCAGGCCACCCACAGCTTCACATACAGCTTCAGAGGTTCACTGTGTCTGCTGACAAGGTGACTACATCCCATGCCAGTCACACCCACTATTCTCCTGATGACAGAAATCAATTTGCAAAACTGTTTCCATGCTCCACACATACAAATAAAAATACAAAAGCGGGTTAGCAGCATATTAATTATCATGCATGCATGACATTTGTACCCCTCAATATGTCCACGTATTTATTGTATTAACTCTTATCTATCACTTAGAAGTTGTTTCCTGTAGCCTCAGCAGCTAAATCATATGTATAAACTGTTCCTCATTACTTTCTTTGCTCTTTTTTCCATCTCAGACTTTGTCATGGCTCAAGGACAATGTGTCCATGGCTACACAGGTCTGTTCAATAGCCAGTTTTGAGGGGCTGGAAGCAGCAAAGAGGTGTCAGCAAACCGTTGAGCAGGAAATCTTCAACAACCGAGCCAGGATAGAGGTGGTCAAAAAGGTAAACTGAAGCACAGTTCACAGTTTATCTTAAAATAAAGCACTGGATGAATGCCTTAAAAAAAATCCCCGCATTTTGCAACCTGGGTTTCTTGGCAGGCCTGGTTTATTAATCAATGAGCTGACATCACGTCTGAGACAACTTTACTCACCCAAAGCTTTAGATTAGTCTATAGTTACAATTTAAAATCCACTTCACTTCTTATTCATAACTTTCTCTTATCACTTTAATGCCTCTTCCTCAGGAGGGCCACGGGCTGGTCCGGGCACAGCACCCGGGAAGCACAAAGATCGAGGAGTTCCTTGGCCAGCTGGAAGTCCTGTGGGAAGAACTGAGGAAGAGGCACCAGAGGAATGCTGTCTTTCTCCAGGCCTCAGAAGAGCTGGGTTTTAGGGTAATTGTTTTTTTTTTTTTTTTTAAATAAAATAGTTCGCAGGTTGTTCTCTTAATTCACACTGCTCATTGAAATTTATGATTATGACAAATTATCCTGGATCATTTCTATCCCTACTAAAAGCTTTCTGTTCAGCCAGAGCCTGAGCTGTATGCATGCACTCATGGGTACAAACTTGTTTACTTTATCACCTTAATTGGCTGAGTTGTTGAGATGTAGTCACAACATTTTCTGAAGGCTAATCCAAGGAATATAAAATGTGCTCAGATATAATTTGATTATGAGTTGGAAAGAGGCAGCAAAATCCAGATTGATGACCTACTTGGAAACCATGAGTCATGTAAGTCTTAGCATCTACTTCCATGTATTATTGTTGTCTTTGTACAGTGCCTTTGGTTGTTTAAACCGTGCATTAAATCACCATGAAATTAAAGCAGGAAAACCTCTATAACTGAGACATAAATTGCACTCCCCCAACTTCTCCATGTCTGTTCTGTACAGGTTGTGAAAGTGCTCCAGGCCCTTGGCAGCTTGGAGGCCTGGTTGGAGTCTGTGGAGCTTTCCATGAAGGAATCTGTCTTAGCTGGTGACCCTGAAACAATGAGCATGGCTGAGAGGGAAAGCCATTTGCTGGAGAAAGAGGTGGCATCCCGCAGCCTGGAACTCAGTGCTCTGAGGCAGGAGGTGGACCGCCTTCATAGTCACAGCCACCCACATACACGAGGGCTACCGGCACGCATGGAGGAGGTGGAGAAAAAGTATGTCAGAAAGACAGGTCAAGGGTAGCCCCCTGATATTTGTCATCATGGAAATTTCACGTTATGGATCTGAGCAATCAGACTCTGGTGGTTTTGCTCGTCACTGTGGTCAGGAAATAAAGCAAGTCAGTGTTTCCAAGAGGTCACAGGTTTGGGCTTGCCATGTTTGTAATCCAACATGGAAGAGTTTGTTCATAAAGCTCCCCAGTTCTTGTTTTAAAACAAACAGTTTCACCCCATAAACCACAAATATATATATAAATATATCCATAGATCTCATAAATTGCTTTTTTTCTCTAAGTTGGCAAAAATACCTCTCCATGTGCTCATTAATTGCACAGCTCAAGTTTATTCATTTGTGAATCATGCAGCACTTAGTGAGGTCTACCCCAGAGTTTTGACATGCACTTCACCCACAGCTTGTCAGTGTGTGTCAGAGTCACCCGTTCCGTGTTTGCAGGATGACGCCTGTCTTTTCGGTTGGCCCTTGAAAGACAGGTTGTTGCCATGGACTCTCACTAAAACTTACGATGCTGGCTGGTTTACTGGACATACCTGTGTCTATAAACAGAAGTTCAGACTCTGTAAAGAACACCAGGCTGACCAAAGAAAATACAAATGCAGAAAGGTCTCAGTTTAAGTGTTTCCAGGGTGGGGGTGTTAGATGGGGCAGAGATGGCCACTTGTATAGTCTGAGGTGCTGTTGATGCAGGAGGCTCTTGCTAAGCAGCTGGAAGACACTTGTTATGATGTCATTATTTAACAGTTCACACAAGCAATGTAAGGGTCATTTATTCTGGAAAAATACCCTTTCAAAAAGATCCCTTTACCATTTCCTATATAAACTCTGCACAGTGGAGGTACCTCAGTGCACTAAAATACAGGATATGTTTATGTGACACATGATATATGATAACATAAGCAGTGCTCTAGCACGGCACGAGTCACCTACTATGCTGCTTGTGGTCTCTGTAATGTGGTTCCTCTGAAGGATGCAAGGTTGTATATGTGGATGTGGTTCACCATTTAGATGTTGCTTTTGGTTAAAACATCCCTGCTGGTGTTTGTGTTTCCCAGGTACCACCGTGTCCAAAGTGCCCTGACCCAGCAGAGCTCTGAGCTGCAGGACACGCGCATGCTGACTGAGTTCCTGGAACGTGTGGAGCTGGAGGAAAGCCAGGATCTCAGCGGTAGCCAATACAGATTAGGGCAGGTAGGTATATTTTTGCAATAGTGGCATTCACAGGATAAGCTTGTAAAAAGTTTCAATTAAAAAAAAAAAGTTTTTGTGCATGTGTAGCTGGTTTTAGCGCTACAGGTAGCTTTAGTTTGTTGTCAGATTTTGTATGCTATCTGGTAAATACACTGGTTTGTATGTATGCTTTTCTACTCTGAACACTCAAAGCACTTTACCCAACTTGCTTCATTCACCCATTCACACCAGAATTTACTATGTAAATGCTTTTATCTAACATTCACACACATTCATAATCTGATGGATTTATTGGAGAGTAACAGGCTGGAGCAGACGGGGATCGAACCACCAACCTGACCTGCTCCACCACCTGACTTACAGCCAACCCGCAAACACCCTATAAATCCACTTTATGAACTCTACAACAGTTTTGAAGTAAAAAGCACTCCTTATCAAAACTGTTGACAGTGTTCTATCAATTAATCAAAATAATATAGTAAAAGAAATGTTAGATTAAATAAAAAAATATACTCAAATACTAAAAATAAACTCAGAAGTGGCAGTATTACAATACACTACTACGGTTTCTCATTTAGATTACCAGCATTTTAATTCAGTTGAACTTGGCAAATGAATACTAACTTTTTTTGGACCTAACAGCCTCTCCACAGTGAAAATTCCCCAGCTCCTACTTTGCTGGCACTTCAGAACAGTGGAAGTGGTGAGCCTCTGATAGAAACCATGGGGGACCCTGTGGAGGAGCTACGAGAGGCTGTAGAGATGCTGAATGACACAGTGAGAGAAAGAGGTCGGTCACAAAGCCACAACCAGGCAATCCAGGAGCTGATGAGCAAGGTAAGAGGATAAGATTTTATATATATATATCATACACGCTCATTACACTTATAGTCTGCTCAGAAAGAGCGTGTACATGAGTGGCTCAGATTCCCTGTTTGATCTAGTATTACCATATACCAACATTAGAAGATGCTGAATGGGTTTTAAAGTCCTCCATCTCTAATAGAGTTGCATCTGGTTTCCTTTTTTCTGTGGCTGTGCACATTAATGGGCCCAAGACAGGCCACCACTCCCCCTCACATGTGTGTTTTTGTGTTATTTCAATTGACTCTTGGGTTAAGAAAAAAAAAAAAAGGCACGCTTTTTTAAAAAGCACATACGCAGATGGCTGGAGGGGAATCCATGACACCATTTTAAACTAATTTGCAATGTGGCTCTCATTGGAAAACAAATAACGTACACTGAAGTATAATGACTTAATAACATCCTATGAGCACTCATGATGACTTGGTGCGTCGCCAGCATGCCAGCCTGGCAGTGCGCGTGGAGGAGTGCGTGTGCTTCGGCAAGGATCTGAGCCTGGACATCCTGGAGAAGGAGACAGACATGGCCATCCAGTGTGAGCCAGATCGCTGTGGCCTAGAGGCTCTGCGGGAGGAGCAGGACCACCTGGAGGTGAGAGAAAGATGCCGGCACATGTTGTGATTATGTTGTAAACATCTGAAATGATTCATTTCTGGTAATGCGGTCCAGTATTCCATTACAGTGATGTTGGATTATGGACATTTTGCTCTGTGTATTTAAAAAAGGGAAGCCCCCACCCCAATCCCAGACTGTCTTATAGTCACCTCCAACACATTGTTCCGCAGTCTGTTTCCTGTTGTGACATATTTTTTCACAACGGCAACAACAACAACAAAAAAGCCATCCTATTTCCTCCTTTGTGCCATGAGCAAGCAACATAGTGCAAGCAAACGTTTGTTATTCCCGTGGGATATTTGTTTGTGCTTGCATGAGTCACTGTTGTGTTAGCTCTCAAAGTGTATGTGTGTGTTTATGAGCAAATCTGGTAGGGTGTGTATGAGTGTCCAGGGTTCACAGGGTTGAGATGTGAAGTTGGGGATGGTAAAGTTCTGTGTGAGTCATTTTTTGGGCAGTGTTATGTTTATCACACGCACACACAGCTGTCTGGACTTGATACCTTTGAAAAGCAGAAATGACCTAATCTCCCAAACTGAAATAACTGTGCCGTCAGCAGACAAGCATCTACGATTCAGTGTTCTTGTGGCTTACTGTAGCTGAGAAACATTATGAAGTATTGCTCCCAGAGAACCCTCAACACTATTAATTACTGCCTCGTCAAAAGGAGGAAAAAAAATTCACATTGCAAGCTAACTATAGCGTGGCAGCCCATATGTAGACCATATGGGCTTCTAACTGAATAATATGCATTAAGCTATGGAGATGAGGTCATAGTCAGAGGTACAATTGGTACAGGCTGTTTGAGTGATAGTGGATTTGATGGGAGATGATAGATTCTTACTGTGATTCTCCACAGATCGACTACGAAATCATCAGGGAGGAGGTAAAGGATCTGCAGGACCAGGCTTCTCGACTGAAGGAGCTGTGCCCAGAGAGAGTGCACGTACTAGATGCAAAAATTCAGGCTACGCTGCAGGCCTGGAACGAGCTGGGAAAGAGTGTGACAGAGAACAAATCACGTCTGAAAGAGTTTGCGCAGCTCCAGGACTTCTTCAGGAGCTACCTCGCCATGATGTAAGCAGGGCGTGAGGATGTTGTGATCCCTTTCTGGGCCTCAAGTTATTTCGTAATCAACTTTTGTGAGAACATCTGCCCGTTACAACATCTATCAAGGAAAGAACAGGATGTTCTCATTGTCAAGCACAGGTCCCTGGGGAAGTGTATAATTTAAGATGTGCTGAGAAGGTCAGAGCAAGTTTCCTGGGCCGAGTGTGACAGGGCAATGAATGTCTGTCCTATCAGGGAGAGCCTGGTCATTCTCATGCTTTGTGAATGTATGGTTTTTCTCACAGCCCTGTTGCTTGTCTCCTCCACTTGTCTCTGAATAGCTCATGGACAGAAGACACCAGGTCATCCATTTTCTCAGATACCGCCTTGCATTTTGGGAAAGACGGGCAGACACCACTGGTTGCAGAGCTGGATATGCAAATTGAGAAAAAGTTTGAGGAGTTTGATGAGCTGGCCGCCGCAGGCAAAAATCTTTTAGACAAGGAGCATCACCTCACACAGATGGTGAGCAGGGTTTCACAGTAGACTTTCTTTGAAGATATTGTTGGTTGTACTTTAGTAACTCTAATGTCTTACAGGTGAGAGAGCGTATGGAGGAACTGAGGAGTATGCTTGGGTGGATCTCGGTACACTGGAGGGCTCAAAAGCAACAGTGGCTCCACAAGAAGAGCAGACAGGAGCCTTCACAGGACAACATTTACTTTGAGGCAACAACGTGCCCGCCAACAACAGAGGTAAATGAGCAGAGGGACACTTACTGTAGAGGCAGAACAAGTGAATGAAGGCTGGCGAGAACAATATCGCACCAGTGGAAATTGTAAAATAAAATGACAAATATTTGTAGTACAAAGTGTTTCTAAACATCATTGTGTTTTTATATTCTCTTTCCATGATACATAGAATTCAGCTCCTGAGCTACAGCCCTTCCATTCTCATCAGTCCCAAGTTGTCACCCCTACTGAAGACACAACAAAGGCAAGAAATAGCCAGCCATCATGCTTGGTGCCCAGACATGCTGAGAAACATAAAGAGGAGCCATCAGAAGATGGGTATGAGATCATGAACAGCATTGGACCCCAGGATGATCCTCCTAAAGCCAACGTGGTGGTGCTTAAAGAGAGCAGCAGCCCTCCTGTAGGGGGAACAGTCAACCTCATCCTTAGCTTTGGTAACACGGGGGACAGCCAGGTTCAGGTACTTGACCTGCCTGCTGGGACAAAAGAGGTAGTGGAGGAGACCTCTGAGCCCGTTCACAGGGTGAGAGACGCACTCATCGTTTCACACTATAAGCAGCTACACAGTAATATGGGATGTCACTGTTAATGCCCACATTCACTTCCCTCCCAGAAGCACTGAAACAGATGATATTTGTTACTGTTCCTGAAGGTTAATGCAGTAACACGCATTCCCTCAAACCACACTGCATGGGATCTCCCTTCTTGACTGTCTTGCTGTTCATTCCCCTCTCTCCTTTGGCCTTCACATCTTCCTTTTTCCCCGTTTTTCTCCCTCAGCCCACTGTGCCTCAATCTTCTGCCTATAAAAACTTTTGGAGGCGCTGCCAGGGGCTTTTGGAAAATACTTTGGGTAGTTTAAAGCGAAAGAGAAAGATTTATCGGCAGAGTGCAAATGAGGTAAACTGCGCGGTGTGAACTGGCATTGCATGCTGCATCTCCAAGTGTGTTGGGACTGCATGCTGTGTGTAGCGCTTCTCTTAAGGCAGCATGCTCTACTAATCTGCTACAAGACACAGCCAGTCTGCAGCTTCCCTGGCTCGTTTCCTTCTCTGTAAGGGAGACATAAGAGTAACGGGAACTAAGTCATGCCGAGGTGCTATCATATTCATACTGACACCATCTCCAAAGTCGCTGTGGCTGGAGAATTTATAGTTAACATGAGAAAAGTGAGAAAAGAAAACAAACTGTTTTACTATTAAAACTCAGAGTTTCCCCACTTAACTAGAGTCGTAAATGAAAATCTAAAACCAAATAAATTCTGTTTTTAATGTAGTCCTTTCTGTTATGATTTTTAATGGGATGTGAAAAGAAAGGTGCTACTTTTACAATCCATTTGTAAAAATATAAACGTAATGAATAAAGTGATGGACCTGATATTCGATAGGTGAACAAGAATGTTCTGTTTTCAAGAAAAAAAAAATACTGTATTTATGTAACTTTTAGAATTTACCGTAATGTTTGCGATTGATTTATAACAATTTAACCCAAACGAAAAGTTGTACAAAATCTGTGTATAAAATGTTTTTCAGTTGCTTTACTTTTCTTGGGAAATGACACCAAAAATAAACTGTTATCTTTACTATATTTACTACCATATTTAAAGCAGTTTTGCTCTCCATCATGCATTCCAGCCTTAAAAGCAAGAGGAATGATCTCAGTAATCTTGATGCACTGAAAACAAATCTGTGTATTTTGGCGAGTCTGTCTTTGCAGTAATCTGTCAGCAGTCATCGTGCCTTTTCAGCTCATCTTGTATAAACTCAGATGAATTGTTAAGTTCCCACCAGAAAATCACACAATAAAACCTGAGCTTTTTCTGACTGTAAAACTTTTCTTTGGGCCACCGCTTGTTGAATGAGGCAGGATTTAAAACTGAAAGGATTTGATGACAGAGACAGAATTAGGGTGATGAGTAAGAAGAGCACAAGCAGACTTCAGCCTACAGTGAACGTTGACAGAAGCGCTCTCTTCTTCGCTGTCATTCCGCTACAAGCCCGATGTAAACCCGATCGCGTTTGACTGCGCCGCTGTGCTAAAGTGGTTTGAAAGAAGTGACCTCATCCTCTCTTCCTATGAAAATCCTGCTCCAAAATGGCTCCCAGCATGAGTGCTCTCTCAAGTGCCAGCGGAGGTTCAGTCATTAGACAGAGAACTGTTGCTGAACTTCGAAGAAAAGCCCCCAGACTGCACACCATGATTTATAGTCTGGGGTTTCCACAGAAACAAGAGATTAGTCACAGAGTTGAAAGGTCAAGACATTACAGCTGCGTATGACGGCATGTGAAGCCACATATGAGTCTGATTAAGTCCTGGAAGTGTGCAGTTGCAATAATGTTCATGTTCTTTTGTCCTTACATCTAATGTTTTTGTCTTCGATAAGTTTTTTTATACATTTACATTGTTGTGTCAGATTCATGCATTCCTGAATGCGTTGTATTGTTGGATGTGTGCGATCATTGTCTTAGTCAATTTTGCTGTCATGTCATCATCCATCTGTAACACATAAAACAGCTCTTGTTCTCACACAGGGCTGCAAGGGTTCATCCTGCAGCACGCATGAGTCTATGGTTAACCATTTTTAGTACAGTAATCTCAGTAATATGAGAGCTTCCACACATACCTAATATACTTTTTTTCTCTTTTTAATAGGTAAGTACCTACTTGCATGTGAAGGATAACAACCTGGCTGTGGCCCCTGTGTATGAGAGCATCACCTTGCCTCGCCAAAAAAGCCGCTCCGCAGCCTCAGCCTCCCCGACTTTCTTGCCGTCCTCCTCTCTGCCGTCCTCCTCAGTACCTGCGCTTCAGGGAACCAACGCAACTTTCCACAACACGACAGGGAACGGAGGCAGCTCCATCTTCAGCAGCATCAAGAGAATGGGCAATAAGCGGAAGAGGAAGAGAGATGCTCGTAGACACACCATCCAGAAAATAATGGGAGTGGAGGAGCAAACAGATGGGATGCCTCATTGTACCTCTGAGACAATCGCATACGACACACATACATGGCCACTGAAGGAACGTCGAAGGAAGAAGACGAATGAGGATGGAGTAGAAGCCATTGCCTATATGAAGAATCCTTTGCTGAAGGACATTGATACAGAGTGTTCAGGAGAATACAGCATTACTCCATATGCTGTTTCAGCAGGACCAACCAGTACACCCACAGCAGGTCAGGTCAAAAGTCACTGCAGATTCCTCTCCTTGGGTTCTGTGTTGAGTTTTGATCTACCTAAAGATATGACTCTCATCCCCAGCATTCAGGACATAATTACCATTGCCCCTCCAGAAACCAAAAAAGTACCCGGGACTGATCCGGACCCTCACTCCCACAGGCAAACATTCCTGAGCTCTTTCAGACAGACTAGACCCACTCCCACCGTCACGCATGACACTTCAGCTGAAAGCAGCTTTGCTGACACACAGCTATCAACATGTCTCGGGAAACATCTTCCTGGTGTGGACAGCGGTTTACAACCTCCACCTTCTCCTTCTGTGGAGGAAGCTGAGGATCAGACTGTACACTGTAATGATTTATCTAAAACCCAGGTGACTGTTCGTGAGGAGGAAGAACAGGAGTGGGACAAAACATTGCCAGAGATTAAAACAAGCGCAGCTGAGAAGGATGGGACAATCCAACCTTCACAGCTGCATATTTATGTGAATCAAGCCTCCACCTCCACTACTATACATAAACATGAGTGCCTTAGTGTTCATACACTTATTAGAGACCTAAATGGACACCAGTACCACAAATGTGCAAGACCCCACCGTGTTAATGAAGACAGCCCTGGACTTCAGTCAAGCCAAGCTTCCTTCATGAGAGTCAATCTGAAGTCAACAAAGAGTGTTCGACAGGACTCTGTGGACTCTGGCATCTCCACCTCAAGCAGTATCAAGCTTTGCAAAGATGATGCTCCGCATTCTGATAGCATGCCGTCTAAAGGAGTGGTGAGGAAGCTTATATCTCTTGAAGTGGGAGGCACAGACTGTAATAAAATAAGAGAAAATGATTCAACAGGTCCTTCCTCACGCTCAGCAGTGATAAAAACAGAGCCTGTCCACCTTGATCACCAGCAGTTTGAGGAAGAGGAGGAAGAACTGGAGGATATCTGGAACCAGACTACTAACTACAGGCAGAGCATTTGCTCAGACATCATGTACCAGCCCAATGAGGAAGAATCCTTACCTTTAGATCAAGCCGAAGAGACACCTTCAGATACAACCCCGACTGTGCTCTACAGAAACCTTGTCACAGCCTCAGCACCCAACCTTCTTGTGGCTGAATTCAAACTGCCCACCCACATTCAGAACCTGCTGGGTTATGACAAGGCCCAGAGTCCCAAAGATCACCTTCCTCCACTGTCTATAGGAGACAGAAGGTCCTGGGCAGCTTTTCCTAACAGAGAGCCAGTCAGCAAGACTTCAGTGACAGTGAACGAGACTGCTTCGGATCCAGTGAAGCTACCTGATGTAGGGGACAATCAGAGATACATTTATCAGTACAAAGAGGATGAGGAGGAGGAAGAGGAGGTAGAGAAAGCAAAGGTGGGGGAGGAGGCAGACGAGCACACAGGTTGCTTGAAGGTGAGGTCAGCGTGTGATGATCCCACGTGACTGAGATTATACTGAAATTAAGAAAACTCACAAACATTGGCCGGGGGTCAGACAGATAGTGTGTCAACAGTTTTTAGCAGAATAGATTTCATTAATTTTTCCTTACGTAATAGTAAAGACAGAACCTTTGAGGCACCTATTTCTTTTCACAAAGAGAAATGAATTCAAAGCAGAAGTAAATCAAACCAGAAATATTTTAACATGTTTTAACACATTTATTAGAAAAATCATTAATGTAGTAGAAATGTGGCATATACTTTATATACTTTCAGATGTCAACATGGCTTGCACATTATGTGTTACTGTGTGCGTGTATATTGAGAAGTCCATGCAGATATTTTATACTTAAACCTCTTGCTGGTGTGGACTGCTCTCACCCCAGTTGCACTGTAGACATTAAAGGCAGTATAACTGCATTAAAAAGTTCTATCTTCTCACCCTGAACAGGACCCGTCAGTGAGTCTCCTGTCAGTTCATATGGGTTTGGATGGGATCAGTCCACAAAGGAAAGCCTCACAGAGCCAAGAGGACTTGGACAAACCTGAAGAGCATGTGGCCTCAGGGTGGCACTGTTTCTCCCCAGTGAGTGCTTGTGCAGTCTGTGTAGCTCTTAGCCAACTGGAAAATCTGGGCTCTTCTATGAGTTTTCTTTTTTTCATTGATTTTTTTCTTCTTTTTTTTTTAATTTTAATTCACTTCCTTTCAGAGTGGAAAACCTGAGCTGCAGTCTATGGAGGGGATGCTTGAGAGGAAGCACAAGCTGCAGCTGGGAGGGAAGAAAGTAAGAAATGTTTAAGCCAGCACAGTCAGCAAATGTAAAGCGTGCAGTCAGCACTACACACTCTTATCTTATTTTCACAGGCAGCCTCCAGAGGTTGGAACTCCTACCATGCTGTCCTATATAGACACACCTTGTGCTTCTACCAGGATAGAAAGGAGACTCTTAGGGTAAGCCAAGAAATCACGACAAAAGGAGCCCAAGAGAAAAGTGAGGATTAATATTTGAAGTAAACAGAATGTGGTCATTGATGATTACACCTCGGTGTGCTGCAGAGTTCCGCATGTGGCCTGCCACTGAACCTCATGGGAGCGGAGTGTTTGCCTGTGCCAGAATACACCAAAAAACCCAACTGCTTTCGATTAAGGTCAGATTGTAGCTACTGTTTAATAGAAATATACTTATTTAAAGGCAGCGATGCCTTTCCAGCAGCTGAAATGGTAAAAGTCATGTTTACTGATCTTCAGGCTCCGTGATGGGTCTGAATATCTGCTTAATGCATCTTCACGCTTTATGATGAAGAAATGGATGATGAAAATACAAGCAAGCACAGGTAATCTCGATTATTTCACAATGCACGCTGAATTAATGTTCAGTATTATTATTTGTAATTCATTTGTATGTTTTTTTAAAGGTCAGACAGTGTGTAGATCTGCAATATTGGGTGTCCCTTTTGATGAAGACCTCCCCGGTTCCTTGTAAGATGCTTTCAGATCATTTGAATTCCACAAAATCTTTGATATTAATTTCTGTAAAATTATAGCTTTACAATTCTTTTGTCCACAGAAAGCCCCCCTTCTGCTTTGGATGTCATGATCCAGACGGTTGCCACTGTTCCTCTCAACATGATGTCACCCAACAGTTTCCCAGGCAGAACCCACCGGGTACCACCCAGACCAAAGAAATTGTTGTCCTCACCAGAGAGTTGAATCACATGCCACAGAGTCACTTCAAGCGTTTGGACGAACATTTAATCTCATCCTCAGATGGGGCCTGCTGTGGTGAGCGCCTCTGCTGTGCAGACAAAAGCTGTATTTATCGGGGGCGAGTTTAACAAATACAACTGCTCCACTTTCGCACATGGCAATACAGAAACGATGCAGGCGCCACGTCCACCACCGGCTTCTGATTAGTCCCACTGGGCTGGTGGTTAGAGGATGCACTCTGTTAGTTATTGGTTTACGTACAAATGACTTTTTATTTATTTAAAGTGCAATGATTTTATCAGCTACTGTAGTAGAAAAGATTTCATTTCACAGTTTTGAATAACCAGAGATATTGAATGGTCGTTGCAGGTACCACTAGGGGGAGCTAAAGTATTGTCTACTTACATATTAAAACAACATGACTGAGAGTGGAGTTAGCACAGTAAATGTTTTTTTCTTTTCCTCGCTCATCTCCTCTGTCCTTTAATCCTACTTTTAATGTTCTCTCTGACCCTTCCTAGATGTTGATAAGGGCAGCATAAAGCAGATGATGACTCACAGACTCTCTGGAGGCTTCAAAGACAACACCTCTTCCTCTCCCCACTCCCCTTTATGCAGCGGTCAGGACTGGCTCAGTAACAAGCGTCGCTCCCACTCCTTTACATCATGTTAGTGTGCAGCTATTAAAATACATTTATTTATCTGTGTTATATTTTCTTGTCTACTAATGTTTTCTGTTCTGTTTTTTTTGTTTTTTTTTCCCAGCAACTTACCAAAAGATCAAACCCATGTTGCGCACGCCTGGAAGCAAAGGCCTGCAAACAGGCTCCAACTACTGTGTGACTCTGGTGGTGGGAGACAAGTCAACTGACAGCGCATCAGCGAGCAGAAGCTCTGAGCCTCCACTGCTGGCTTTGGCTGGGTGGGAGCAGGAAAAATATCAGGACGCAGCTCTGAGGAGCTACGTGAGCCTGCCGCGACCGCGCAACAAGTCTGTCTTCAAAAAGTTCTTTGGGAAAAGGGACCTCTGAGTTTATGAATGATGATTTATAGAGATTGAACAAAAAAAACATTTCGAATGTGCAGTGCACATATTAAAAACAGTTACTACTGACCATATTTATGATTAAAAGACGTACCACACTTTATTTTTGACGGATTTTATAGAAATCACTTAGCTGGCTTGAAAGTCCTTATAATAAATCATTTTTATGAGTGTTTATATTCTTCTTCCCTTTTCTTGTTCAAGCAAAAGGAAGAAAAGTGTATGTGTACACTACGTAGTTGCAGATTTGAATCTTTTTTCTTTTTTTTTTGGTAATCTTTGTATAGAAACCCACCTGCTCAGCAGAGGGTCTGTTTAGAATCCCAGTGGTATCATCTTGACCTGGTTGTGACCAAGTATTCACCATATCCTCAACTCATTGTACTATTACATCTTTACAGCTCCTCTGTTTCACATGTTTCATGTGTGTGCGCTTGTGTGTATGAGTTTGTGTGTCTGTGTGTGTGGTGCACCAAAATAATTTACTTAACCACAGATCAGCAGTTTGATACTGCCTGAGTTTGTTTGATACAGATGTAGCAGAGACTATTAATAATAAAACATTTTAAAAAAAACTTGCTGTGGTTGTGATTAAAAGAAATCATTTATAAGACAGTTCTGCTGAAAATTTCTGTTGCTGGAGCTTTGTTGTCGTCTCGGGAGACTTTGAAGAGAAAAGGGATTAGATGAATAAAGAGATTAAAGGCCAAGCTAGGCTAAAATTATCCTCACATCATTAGTCTTATTTTTGCATATGTAAACCTGACATCATTCAGAAGCACGATTCAAAGAAATGCATAATCGACCCAGCATCCAGGAACTCTGCAGACATGACTGCATAATTAGTAATGCATAAAGCACTTGCAACATGCTACTGTTTAGCATTACAAAATATCTACTGATTCCCTAAAAGATGCAGATGAAGAACAGATGGCGTAGAGCACAGAATTCGCATGAAAATACACTGAAAACTGCAAAGTCCAGAAATATCTTAAAATGCTAATTATTTCCATGTGTGATGACCTATAGGACCTAATTAGTATGAGCAGAGGCCATGTTTGATCTGTTAGAGCAGCTCATATCAGCTGAGGTGCAAATGCTGTGTATGAAATTTTAATTTCAAATTTGAAAGAGTCCTCACACTTCATGCAAAGGCTGAAAATTGCTGAATTGTTAATTGAAGTGGAAGAGACTACAACAGCTAAACTGTCTGTTTGGGAGCTGTTTAAGCTGTGGAAACATTAGCTGAGCTGAGCTTGAAGTCTCTGTCCTTGATAACTTTCAACATGCACTAGTTACATGCAGACCTTCATTACATACTATAACGGTACCATCAGGTCTGCACATACACACTAAATTGTGTCTGTTTACTCTGCAACCACTAAATAAAATTTGTGTTGAGTAATGCTATCACTGACTTAAAAAAAAACAAACAGTTTTGAACTTTTAAGTCAGAGCGTGCTGCCAAAAGTCACAGTGTGGTCTTGGCACATACCTATGCATACACGCATGCACAGAGCAGCTACAGTAGCGTGTGCAATGGAAAAAAGTTTGAACAGTTTTGCATTTGTGGTGTAAATTTGTCAGAAGCACCCAGCAGAGGCATTAATCACAGCAGGTCGACAATCTGTGAATCATTATCCACATGCTGTAGAGAGGAATACCTCTTGACTCGACCCTTTCAATATCCTGCAAAGCACTCCATATATTTGTTCAGTTTATGTAACGCTGCAATAATCTATATGTCATTAGAGCACTCTGCGGTGGACGAGGTAATGATCCACGATGACGATGAGGATATGGCATAAAGCTGCTGCATGTACACATGGCAGCTATTTTCTTAAAGTGTACACTGAGTAAAAAAATGTTTGAGGGTTTTGCGCTCTATATATTTTTTTTTCTCTTGTAAAGTTTTGGAATGACTGACACATCAGCTCAGTGGCCCCAAGGGAAGAAGCACCAGCCAATCAATGCTCACCATACCCCAGATCATTGTGTCCTGCTTGCCCTCTGACCTTACATATCATCCACTGACAGCTCCTGTTCCTTACCTTACAGCTCTTAGGGGCTATTTTAACCCTCCTCTGAAGACACAGTGATGCCTGTGGAGGCATTGAATTTAGGATCATGTAGCGGAGCCATGGATACCACAACACACCCACGTTTCCTCTATCTAACCACTAGATAGGACCACAAGATATATCCACCCCAAGGTGAAGCCTGCGGATGCAAAACTGTCCATATGCCTCATACTGGACGTATGACTCCTCACACATGACACATTCCCAGAGGAAATAGGTTAGTGGTTTCTCTTGAACAAGACATCAGAACTATTAAGTTGAATTAAATATACAGCTGTGCTACTCATTCTATGAATAGTAAAGGGGGAAAGATGTGCATTTCTGAGATTTTGGAGGGATTTGTTTATGTATTTGTTTTTCTGTTATATTTGTCTTTCATTCCGTAAAGTGAGCTTTTGCAGGAAAGGTATGCTGGCAGCTCAGGTACAGGCTTTGAAATCCAACACTGTCTGCCTCCAGCAGCCCCGGGGAGCCCATGAAGGTGAGGTAATGGGAAGAATGGTTGAGGAGCTATCTGCGGTGGGCAGCAGGGTGGAATAGTGGTTAGAAGCCCGGATCAAACGGTGTAATTTCCACTGCCTTTGGATCCTTTCTGACATTAACTGCCCACCTGTCAGGATCCACAGACTTTTGCTATGCTTATTAGCACAGTGAGGTGTGGACTGACTCGGGAATTTTTTACCACTATGTGGTGTGGGGACACTGGACCCATTGTGACTTGGATTACTGCTGGGTTTAAGGCATTATATAGAGACACAATAGCTTTTTGGTATTATCCATCCTGCCACAATACAAGGCTGTGGAGATGGATATAACAGTAGCAGTAGTAGTAAAGTAGTTTCAGTAGTTCGTGTGTGTGTGGATTTTTACACAAATCTCCAATCAGTCTAATGATAATCCCCATACAGCTGAATTATAGCACCTAAGGCTTCTCACTCGTGGCTGAAGCTGGCACAAGTAGAAACTAATTTTTAAAAAAAGTCCACTTCTGCTATCTGTGCACAGAGCCTTTCAGGTTTATTTGGGTAAATAGCTGACTGAGTGAACTGCATGGCACAGATATTTGTGGAGCCTGTTTGGCCGTTGCTATGTGAATATTTGGCTTGTTAATGAGCGTGCCGCCAGAAGGCTTTCTGCAAGGTGAATTAAAGCTCAGATAGCTTTCTGGGAATATATCTGAAATTGCAAAGTCTGGTTGTAATACTCTTGGGGGGGCAGGCAAAACCTAGCGGCAAAAAAAACCCAGAAAAAAATATTAAAGCTCACATACCCAGGCTACACTGACAAATGACCTTGATTTAAGGGGAGTATTGCTAAGTACTTACCATGTGCAGGCTTTGGCACAGAGAAATCTGACATCACAGATGTTAAGAAGCTCTAGCCTCACATCTTACAATAAATCATAGTCATCTTGGGAAATAAAGAGTGAATTTGAGATGTTTTTTTGAGAAAGTTGGACTTGTTGTTTATCTCCCCACATGGTCTTTGAACAATATGTTAGATTCTTATCAGCAGTGCTTGGCCTTTTGGCCAAGGGCTTCTCAGACAATATATCATACACCCACCCCCCACAGCTGTCAATGTGCCTCCTGGGCTGGTGCCACATAGTGCAATAAGTGGGGAGAAATTTCCTCATCTAAGCCCAGAGCTCCCCACCACTCACACAGCCCCAACCCTTCCCTCCAACCAGAAAGCGCCCTTTTGTCCTGGATTGTGGGTAAGCTCTTTGCATTTCTCCGTGTGCTGGATAAAGTGTGGAGGGTGCCAAAAGGCATCTGTCACATAGATAAGGTGAGAATGTATCTCTGTGATATGGATATTAGTTCACCTCATATTCATTCAAATTGTTCTATATTACCTTTAATGGAACAATCTTCACAGTTAGCACACATTAATACAGTGCCTTCAAGCCCCCAGGCAATACATCTATTGTTCCACTTGCACAGTGGCTGTATATGAACAAAATCATGGTGTTTAAAGTGCAAAAGCTCAATAACCACATATCATAACATTACTGTAAGACTGGGAACAAAACTCAGATGTTTTGTGTGTGTGTGTGTGTATTTTGACACATTTTTACTCTTGTACATTGTCATACATTGAAGTTACATTTACACAAAACATATTGATCCTGTTAATGGATGATTTGCAATCTTTATTGTCGATTACTTTCAGCTCTTTTAACCGTACGGTCATTATTTTAAACCATCGATTTCAACAAACAATTTATTTTACCATCTATCCACTGCTTTAACCTAGTGATCACTACTGTCCCTT
Source organism: Hemichromis elongatus (assembly GCA_015108515.1). Classification (NCBI taxonomy): domain Eukaryota; kingdom Metazoa; phylum Chordata; class Actinopteri; order Cichliformes; family Cichlidae; genus Hemichromis; species Hemichromis elongatus. The sequence goes on along the minus strand of VUQR01023767.1, from coordinate 25,101 downwards.
ACATTTACTTCATTGTTTGCACTGCTTATCCATTTTTAGCTCTGTATTCTTGTGTTCTCAGCACATGGTGTTCAGGTGTTACAGCTGAGCTTTGTTAAAGCAACCCACAGTCTTTCTGCGCTTTCCCTGCCAGCAAGTGCCCCCGGCTGGGAATCACTTCTGTCAATGATATGCCACAACATGACAATTTGGACAGCATGGTTGCTAATTACATCATAACGCATCGAATGCATCCACACACACCCTTGATTTGGTACAACTGGCAAGGCCTTGGCTACTGTTACATAACCCATCTGCTGTCTTGCTGCAGGGTGCTGACGATCACCTTCCAGTCAGGAGAGCCGCCTCCCTCGGCGCTACACTTTGCCTTGCCCTGCCCTGAACCGCACCGTCCACTCTGCAGCAGCTACAGCAACATCATGTTGCCATGTTAGCTGAAAGACGCGACCACTGAAATGTTGACTTTGAAGCCGTTTCAGCGACTGCTGCTGGTGCCAGCGGATCCAGCCGTACGTCAGCGGAGCCCGCAAAACAGATGCTGGCGCAGCAGCGTGTCTGACGCACATCACAGCTGGCAGCTCTTTCTGCAGCCAGCCTGACAGGTTACATCAGTTATACAAGCGTTGTTTTTATTTATTTATTTTAACGGAGGGAAAAAAAAGTATTTTCACTTTGAAACGACCCAAAGATGCTTTGGTTTTGAAACAAGCATCTTTGCCAGAGGGTTTCTATTAAAAACCTTCATGCGACTGCCAGACTGTGGAGCTCATGCAGAGAGAGGGAGAGATTCCACTTGCAGCGAGCTTACGATATGTCTGATGCAAACGATCAGCAAACTCGGGAACTTTGAATGTACTTGAGCTACTTCAACTGCTCCAACTTCACTCATAGCCACTGGCACATCAATTTTTTTTAATATCCGTTTACCCGTAATCAAAATGTGCTTCATTACATTTTACCCTTACAAGCCTTTAGAAATCACTTTGAAGTTGTTGTTTTTTTTGTGTGTGAAAGCATGCCAGCGTCACCCTATATCCACTGATGCTGTTTATGCTTTACTTTAATCTGACTGCGCACAGATATTGATGAATATCTCATGACCGTGAAGTGCAACATATTTATTTGCTCCGGAGAACATGAAAACACTTGCCAGTAAAGAAAATGAACAATAAATACCCGAGAAAAACAAACTGTTTATTTTTAAATTATTTTCTGTTCACATTAGACAATGAATAAACCATGAAAGGATGGGCTGCATCGTTAAATATTGATCGACTTTCAATGAGAAAAGCCTCAGGTTGACGAGACAAATGGAGGCTGCATAGCGAAGAGCTAAATGAGTCAACAGGGGCACGGCTTCGTTTGCCCCTTTATTAAAACCGGCATCACCACCTGACTTTGTGAGAAAAATGATATTTTATGCTAACAGAGGACAAATGCCTTCTGATGTCTCCATAAATCAGTTAAACAATAAAGACCTGTTATTGAGGCTTTTACGCATTCACCCAGAAACTGAACTATTTCCTCGCTGTCTTCCATCTAACAATCAATTATTCAGCATGTCTGAGGCTGTATAAGAATAGGGGGGGAAAAAATTAATTGTGTACATAAATAAATGCATGCGACACACTAACTCCCCCAGCAGCCAGGGATCCCTCTAAGCTTAGGTTGCAACCCTGGTTTGTGAAGTGCGTGTAGATCCTTTTAATTGTCTCTGGCTGTTTGAACTGTTCCGGCGCTGACACTTCGAAAACTTGTAGTCAGCAAAGAGCCACACGTGAGCTGCAGGGGTTTTTCCTTTTTAGTGGCTCCATACGAAGCACAATATTAGGCTTTAGGCTTTAAACATTCCTGCAGTGTGGCAAAGATGTCTTGTAGAATAACATTTCTGTTCTCCTTAGACACCTAAATAGGAAAAAGAAACAATTAAACAAAGCATTTAAACAGTGTTTGTAGCCTATGTGAGCAGAATATACAGCCATGCATTAAATACAAAGATTAATATGAAATAAAAATAGAATATAACGTCCAAAGCCTAATCTCTGAACAGCTGTAATACAAGTGAAATTACCAATGGTATGTCTAAAAAAAAGGTTCATTTTGCCTCATATAATAACCCCCCCCAGCATGAGAGGGAGTACAGTAAGTAGTTTGCATGACAATATCCATAAGTGAGTCTTCCGTGATGAATTATTTTGACATTTGAGACCTCTCTTTGTGGTAAATCAGTCACGCATGATTTAGAGTTAATCCTGCCGTAGGAGAGGGATAACGCAGGGCATGGCCCCTGTGTGTTTGCGAGCAGACTGCCTCCTAAGGCCAAGTGGATGGAGTCTTAGCTGCACCCTATAGCTATAAAAAGCTCTGTTTTAAAATAGCTTTCCCTACTATTTTAAAACAGAGCTTTTTATAGCTATAGGGTGCTGCTAAGACTGCATCCACTTGGCCTTAGGAGGATTATTTATACTCACAGTGAACACCTTGACGTCCCTCCTGTTCCGCACCTCTTCCACCAGCCCCAGGGGTTTACCTTTAGGGATGGGGATGGTGCCCAGGATGGTGCAGGAAGAGCTATCTAAAGTCTGTCTCACTGCCCTGATGAAAGACTGGCTGAAGAGCTCCATTTTCCCAATCTCATCGATGACAAAGACCTTCCTGCTGCTGCTGCTGCTTTCATCCGCCGAACCAATCTAGACATGAATGATGCAGACATTAAATAGAGTACTGGGGCTCAAGTTAATGATTACTTTATCGTCAATTGATCTTTAATCATAATATCAGCAAATCCTTTGCTCTGTAAAACACCAGGAAAAAAAAACAGATTTTTTTTTTATATTTCACGTATGACTGACACCCAGAGCGTTTTGCGTGACGCTACACGGCAGATCTGCTGCTAGTACAGAGAGAGTGAGAAGTGAGAAGAAAGTGAACCACGCGCCGCCAAAGCACAGACATCTTTCTTTACAGCGCATGTGTAGGCGTCACTCCAGGTTCACTTTACATGCCGGATTAATCACGGTCAGTGACAGCCAGACGGCACCACCAACACTAAAAATGTCACTGTGGAATTTACGTGTTTGCAAGCTTTCAATTATTCCATCAGTTTACAGAAAAAAATCAAAGTGGAGGGGAAAAGGGAGTCTTTTGCTTGCTGTGATCTACTGATGAGGGTGGCTTTAAAAAAAAAGCCCATGTGCCGCTTTCTTACATTTCTGAAGAGAGGGAGAGCCAGATTTTCAAATGAAGGCAAGTCGACCACATACTGGCCAACTGTATACTCCCGCCTGCCGTGAGGCTGGCCGTCTCCACTGTCTCTGCAAGTTAAAAAGACACGAGTCAAAACAAAGTGAGAAAAAGAGAGCAGGCAGTTTGAGTGAGATTGCATGACAACACTGCTACCTGATTCTGGACAGGTGGCCCCTCGCTCCTGCCAGGGTGACCACATCAAAGCCGACTCTCCGGCCTCCCTCCCTGACCTCCTCCGTGTAAAAGCCTTCAACTCCCACTCCTGATGACACTAAAGCCTCGCAGGCTTTCTGAACCAGGGTGGTTTTCCCCACACCTGAAGGCAAAACAGACAAACTGTCAAACAAATGCAATATCACCGTTTCGAACTGAGGGATCCTGCCTTAAGTATTACTGCGGTAAATCAATGTATTTAATTCTTACGGCTCTCAGACCATTAGGTAGCGTAGTATATTTGTGTAAATCATTTAAAGTATCGCGTCACCCCATCGTTATAATAATACTAATACTAATAAATAAACTAAACAAAAAAAAAAGCTGAAACGGTAATAGCGTTTGTTACCCGAATAAGAGTAACTAGAACAAGCTAACCTTCATTCAAATCAACGTTAACATTGACATTTTCTTTGCTGGGACTTAAACCAGCTGACTGGACGCTTTAAATTTACAGCGACTTTAGCTTCAGCAGCGCTGGGTGCACTCACTGCCGACTGTTACCTGGAGGTCCTGTCAGAAATACGTGCTTGAACATTGCAGTTTTCACTGTCCAACGTGTTTCTGAAGCTCTTCCGTACACAGCGAGTTGACGCATGCGCAGTAAGAGGCGAAACAAACGTAGTCGTTCAACAATTCCAACATTTCCAAGTGAAAGATACTGAAGTATATTGTTGACACTCTTTTATGCAAGAGGTCTTGTATGGAATGCCAAGACTGCCCAGATCATATTAAAATAATATGGCTAAATGCACGAAACACATAATTTAAGCAAAACGTGCATTTTAAAAGACTAAAATGTGAAATAGAGTTTGAACTTGTGTCTGCATTTATTTGCCTTTGTATTCATTCCCCTATTGATAATGTTCCCATTTTTCAGTTTTATCCATTGAAAATTTATTAGCCTAAGTATGCGTTCATGAGTTTTTTCTTCAGATATGTTGGGAGAGATATTTCAATTGCGCATCTCACAACTCTGGATCAATATTTTAAAATGTTAATTCACAACACACTTTTACAGCCTGCCATCTGAACACGAAACAGACAGACATAATGAAATGTAGAAAGAAAATATTGAAATAAAACTACTTTGGGATAAATAGGATGACAAATACAAAAAAAGAAATGTAATAGTTTAATATATATGAACAAAGAAATTTAAAAACAGTAATTTAATACACATAACTGAATGTGGTATAAGGTTGTAACAAAAATCTTTTTTTTTGCCTGATACATTCATTTATCTTTTTGCATATGTATAAATATTACTTCCATACAATCTTTGTTTTCCATGTCAAATGATATGACGGGGAGTAAATGGAAAATAGCAGGTGGGACTTTAAAGGAAATGGCCTGAAATCAGGAGCTGCTACAGGACCCATGGAGATTTTCAGCTTATGACTAAATCTGCTGGTTCTGCACTTATATGCTAAATGATTTACATAAATGGTGCTTATAGAGATTCTTCATCCTCTTATGTTATTTAAAGACTTGCGGTCCACAGCTTAATGCAATTATCTAGTAGCTCCAGTATTAACTCGGTGATTAAGATAAAACATTATTGCAAATTTTCCAAAAAGGTTTTTATTCAAGAGCCTTTCAGACATTAAGAAAATAAAGCAGATATACAATTTGATTTTTTGCTACATCAAATACTACGGCTCTTGATGTTACCATAGTGTGTATTTATATGCTTTGTCCCCCCTTTACATAGTGTACCCAGGGAGTTTGTTGGCCACTAGCTCAGAGATATGCTGACACTCTTTCCTGAAATCCAGAGACCCTCGTTCATCCTCCAGTTCCTCTACCTCCTGGGGTTCAATGGAGGACACAGAGTCTGCAGACAATCCTTGAATGGGGATGCTGTGGTTGGCTAACGCACTCTTCTGACCTCTCGATGACATTAAACTCTCAATGCCTGAAGTCATTTCCACTCTGCCACTCGCTGACATCTGCTTTTTACTTTGCAGGGAGGCTGACCTGTCTCTGTCACACTCATCAGAAGAACAGCTGAGGGCCGAGGTTTGGGTTCGAGGTCGGATGATGTGTGTACCCCTCAGAGTGTGCTGTGGAGAGCTGGGGGCTTTGATGGGCACAGGGAGGGTGACTGATCTTCTTTGGATGCTATCAGATCCCGAGTCAGAGTTCCAAAAGCGAACTGGAGACTTTGGAGTCTTTGTTCTGGAGGGCTCGGGGCTGCTCAGAGGGTCAGGAGAGTAGGAATCACTAGGCTCGAGACTGTTAAAGTCATCGACATACTCTGCTTCCTCATTTCCATCCCCGCTGGAGTCTGAAAATGAAGACTTTGAGCTGCTGCGTCTGCGGCTTCTTGAAGATTCAATTTTATCTCCGTGCCTGTCAGATTCAGACTGTGATTGATCTGATTCGCTGTGATGCTTGCTCTCGTCTTTGCTTTGGGGAACACTGTCAGTATCCACGCTGGGGATGTGAATACATTTTGGGGCTCCTTCAGAAAGAAGAGTCTTTTCTAAAGTTGTAGGAGAGCCTCTGCATTGTTTACCCTCAACTTTCGCATGCTGTTTTTTCTGTTTTAGTGTGACTGTTTCCTGTAGTACAGAATCCCGGCTGATGTTCTGCATCACCGTCTCAATGTTTTCATTAAAATCAGAGCTCCCCTTTACTACCGACTTCCTTTTTCCAGACTTAATGGTTTTATGACCTAACCCAGTCTTTTTGTTTACCTGTGTTTGATCCTGTTTTAACTGTGCGCATTCACGATGGTTTACTCTGAGAGGAGAAATCTGCTTCAGCCTTAGATTAAATGTTTTAGTTGTTCCACACACAAGCTTCTTCCTGGGTGATTTACTTGAGCTTTTACTCTCAACCAACTTATCTTCTTTTTTGTCCTTCAGTTTTACAGAATCAGGTCTAACTATATGTGTGGAATGGCTTCGGGGGGAATGAAAGCGTCTCAGATGAGGAAAAGTTTCCTGGTTGTTTTTTTCCAGGGATTTGGTTTGTGTCTTCTGTGGGGTGTTTTCAGCTGAAAGCTCTGTAGAAACAGGCCCGTATATCCAAGCTAGACTGGGGTGAACGGTCATGGGCTGGTTGGTGTTTAGCTGTGACAGTTCAACGAGCAGAGCATTTAGCAAAGGCATCCGCTGTAAGGCCTCCCCGAGGACATTTGTAGGCGTTGTGCTTGTTTCTTGGCTTCTTATTTTCGCATCGTGTCTCACTTCTGAATGCATCGCTGGAGAACTTGGACCTTCCACTTCCTCTGAACATGAATCTTCAAAAACAGGAGCGTCTGAATCCGGAGTCCATGATTTGTAATTACCTTGTTCATTTAGTCCTTTTTCCTCTGCAGAATAGTAAAGATGTGGGGGACAGAATACAGTTAAATCCTCCTCAAAATCGTTTTCAGCTCGGTCTTGTGGTTTCTGTTTAGCAACATCAAACACATTATCATCTTCCTCCTCCTTTCTATCTTTACTTAACAAAACATCTGCATTTGCCTCCCCTTTGTTTTGGGCTTTTCCGCTACACTCTAGGGTCGGCGAGCAGACATTTCCAGAGTCAAGAGACTGTGATGCAGACTTGTTTGTCTCCTTGACAGGTTCTTGTGTTGGCTGCCCTCCAGGCACCCTCTCCATTTCTGTGATGTGTGGCAGCAGACTCGCTCCTAGACATAACAGTTTATAACTCAGGGACATTGCTCCCACTTTTTCCCCCGCGAGGTTGCATACAGAGACAACATACCCCCTTTCTATGTGATATGAGGGACTAGAAACTCCTCGTTCAGTCACATCTTGCCTGATTCTGTCCATCGCTTTAGCCAGTGATATCAGACAGGAGCCGACTAACTTGGGACTCTCCTCTGTAACATCCAGCACCATAGCATACAGCGGGGTGTTGGACAGATGTACGTGCAGGGAGTTTAAGTCCATTTTGAAGAAACAACACTTTCCTCTGTTAAAGACGAACATTCCCGGCTTCTCCTTTTCATTGTACCCGGGCTTATTACTGCTCCCGCCGCTTTGCTGCTGTGACTGATAAATTAGCAGCGTCGGAAAGTCCAGGAGTGTGAATCCCAGAGCCAACTCGTCAGAGATTTTACAATGTTTCTCTATTCGAATATATTCCACTAAAAGCTCCAATGAAAACAGAGTCTCTTGATTTTCGCTGTTCGCTGCATGTTGTCCCGACATGCCGAAAGCTGTTTGACCACAAAGAACCAAAGGGATATCAAGCTGTCAGCTAATCCGCTAACAAGCGCTTTTAGCTTCCATCGGCTTCCATGGAAACAGCTGTCGCGAGGGTTTTACGTCAGAGCGCGAGATTTGTGGGAAATGATGTTTCCCTACATACCATACTTAATTAATTAGCCAGTCGACAATTTCGGGGGAGGTGGGGGGTTTTGCACTTTTTAATATTTGAATAAACTAGGTATTATTTAATTTTGGAGCGCTTATTCACGCGTTTAAACCGAGAAGCGTAGAAAGCACAAAAACCGATAGAAGCGGAAAGAAAAGCGATATTCAGGTAGTTCAAGGGAGTAACTTTCCTGCAGTTCACCAGATGGTGCCACTGTGGGGCTTATTGGGTTTATAGCCTGAAATAGACTTGTGGCAAATAGCAACAAGGCCACCAGACTTAGTTTGCAGGACAGGCTCATTAGACGCCTTTAGGCTCCCGGGAGGAGGAGGGTTTATCTGGTATTCTTCCTTTAATATTAACCTACAAACCTATATCTATAGGTCATCACAGGAGACCGTAGTTGCGGTGGGTGGAGCCTCGCTGCGTGTCGTCATCACGCAGAAAGGTGCTGGATTGGTATCGCTATGGTCCGTGCTACTTCAGTCTGCCGGAGACTGAAAGAGGGAGATGTGAGAGCGACTACAGCAGCTTCAGCTGGTTTTACCCTTTACGGATAACTAACGCCGTTAACAACCGGGACAGGACATCGGTTCGCATTTGAAGGTAAGGCCTGCACGCCCTCTTATGTCCTACGTCCGAAGGTAGCAACAAAGTAAAAAAGTGAAGCTGGGGAACTAAACGCGGGGAGCGCTGCACACGGGCAGAGTGGCAGAGGCGTACAAACTCAGCTGGCACGTCGATGGTAATGGTGAACACAAAGGATAAAGTTGTTTTCAAGCACCGATGTTGGTGCAGTCCGAGCAAGGGCTGGAGGTTATGATGTTTTATCTATAAATATATATAACCTATATTTGTGTCTCGTTCAAATGACTTATGCTGCTGAGCTCTTTAACTTGATTCCTATTTGTTTACCCTGGACAATGAAAGCTTTACAAATAAAGCCGTTTCATTGCAAAACACCTTAATTTTAACATTCTTGTAGACAGAGTGCAAGCTTCTTATTTCAGTGTGATGTTGAAGGAACTGTTTGTTTGATAACGTTTGCTTATGGTGGTGGTGATAGTTTGTGATGGGGGGGACGTGGGGGCACAGTGGACTGGAGTATTTTTGAATGAATCTGTTTTGAATGGCGTTCTTCCATTAAAACGGTGGGGGGCGATAAAGGCAGCTTTGTCCAACTGGCCGTGTGTAATAAAGCCTTCACTTGCTTACCAGCCCATATGCTCTCCCAACCATATTTAAAATGTTCCTCCGAGAACCTGAGTGGGATATGTTTTTTTTATTTTTTTTATTATGTAAACAGTTTGCTGTTGTGTTTTGTGTCCTTTTTGTGGTTTTACTTTGCAGCAGATTGTTATTATTAGCAGACAAAAGACAGTTTCCTCCTTCAACAGTCCCGGTTGTTTGGTTTCTTCATAAATAATATCTGGCAGCCAGCTTCTACACAGCATATACAACCTTATTTAGTTGCTGGCTGCTTCTGTGACCTATTCAACACACACTGCACTGTATACTCCACTGGGAAAGTAAGTCCAGTGTTGTTTGTCCTTAAGCACCATATCCTTCCTGCAGGAAGTTGAGCCACCACGGTAACTAAATCCCCTATAAAGGGAAATAAATAGGCCCAATTCTCTGCTGATGGCTGGCTACAGATACGACTATGTGCTAGTAGTGTAAATCCTGAGTTTCTGTTGCTTAATTTTCAGTCATCTGCATGCGTTTCCTTTTGTCTTTGCAGCTTATATCTGACCAGATCAAGCATACAGACTTCTCTGCCCCCGGAGTGCTTAAAATCAATAAGGCACCATTATTATTCACAGGGTTTTGAGTCTGGGAAAGATTAGTTTTCCAGGGGGGTTTGCCGAACTAAGTAGGCAGAGAAGTGTTTTACGAAGGTATGCTCGTGGCCTGCTATAATATTTAACTTTTTTTCCTTTTAAAACTAAAAATGATTGGCTTACCTGGAGCTGTCATTGGTCTGCACGGTGGGCCACCTAAACAGGTGCGAAGACGTCTGTAGTGATGTGTGAAATATTAAGCAATGTTTGCACAATAGTCAGTTGTTATTATTCTTTGTCCATAATGGAAACTTAATCCCTTTCATCTTCTCATTTTCGCTGTCATCATGCGCATATTTCTATTAGGCTACCTTTCTAGGTTGGATTATTATCTTTTGTTAATTTCTGGCTGTTGAGTTTTCCAGTTGAAAGTTGCATTGTAGAAGCAAATGTAGGGTTTGTTTCAGATGATAAAAGATTAAAGATAATGTAGATGAGATTAGGCTTCCTGCGTACCCCGTCTCACCCCCCTGTCATCGGCACACTCCTGGGGCAAGACTTGCTCGGCAGCCACGATAACGACAGACAATCTTAATTTGAATAGGGATCTGTTGTGTTCTGTCATCAATAGGTTGCTGAGAGGGCCCAGAAGAAGAAATATGTGCTCATCTATTTCTAACAGCACCTTCTGCATGACTAACCAGACAATGGGTAATTCAGCCAGATAGATATGTCTTTCAAAATAAAGTTATGTGCGCAGCTGAACAATAGGGCACCTGTCAGGTCTGGCAGAGAAACGGCTTCCTGTGACATGCCCGTGGGCCATATCCAGTTGTTATCGTTGCAGAGCTGTTTAGGATGTCTTCCGGGCTACTGGGCCTAGAGACGCCTAACTAGAATTACAGCCATTATCCTTGGGTTGTGTCACAGAAATTGTCTGTGAAGATGTTACTGTAGCACATAGATTATTTAACAGCATTGGCTGATATCAGTCTTTTCACATCGGTTGCATGCTTGTGATGTTTCTTTTCTTTCTTGTGTCTCTGTTCCCACGGTGCTTTCCTACCAGCGTGCTGACAAGTCATTATTTTGGAAAACAGCAGAAGTGAAACAAAACGGCTAAAGGTCTTGGGTTTAGGCCAGGGTTTTGTTTTTGTTTTTAATAAAAAAAATGATGCATTTCTTGCCATTGAAGCATTCTCTTGCAATCATTTCCAACCAGTCCCACACCCCTTGCATGTGATGAGGATCAGAAACCTTGTCTGGGGTGTGCCAGCTGACCGGCTGGCTGGCTGGCTAGCTGGCTAGCCAGGAGTCACAATGGGCCTCCCCAACCAAATCCTGTTGCTTCAAAACCAACCAACCAGCAGACAGGGGATCACATGCTGCCTGATCATGTTGTGAGAGCCACTCTTTCACTCTTTCTCTCCACCTTTTTTGACAGCCTTTGTTTTGATTGCGGTCTGGATTTATGGAAGGATTTAAGTCGCCACTGTCAGGACAGCATAGATGAAGTCATTAGGATAATGTTGTTGTCGTTTTTGTGAATTTAGTCTTTGCTCCACTTGGGGTCTGTTTGTGATGGATGTGGGTGATTTACTGAGCACTGTTCATAATGTGCCCAGAGTAGACAAAAGCTTCCTTTTTAATTTAGGATTGTGAAATTTGTATTGCTGATGATCGTGTAAAAGCACCGCAACTATCATCAGTACCCCTCATTTATCTGGTAAACGATAAACCTTCCACATGGTTCTCAGAGGAGTATTGAGATATCTTGTTCTCACTGCTGATCAGCTTGATGATTTTCCTATTGGGTTATTCATCACTTTTGTCTGCACTGTGCACAGTATGGTTTCTTAATGTGCGATCATTGTAATCGTATTGAGGCGCTAATTTTCTTGCTTAGTCACTGTTGTGTGCCAGTATTCGTCTGAGGAAACCACACAGAGAACAGGCCCTCCTAGTTCCATATTTCCACTCCTTATGCAATATGGACAATTGAGACGTTATGGCTTGCGGCTTGCATCCTGGGAACATGGTAACAGCCTTGGTGTCTGGGACATGTATCCTTTGTTAATCTTTGTTGACCTTACTTTGGCATCTGATAGCGTTAGCAGGAGTGAGGGATGGTATACTATGTTTTGAAGCCCCTTGACTCTAAGTCAGACAGTGACTAAGGAATGGCATGTTGTATTTTTATATGCTTAAAGCAATACTGTTGCTTGTCATGAAGACCAGTTTAACAAGCGTTGATCTTACTGTTTAATATGATTTTCAAATCCAGGCTGTAGCCTGCTTACAGGACAGACAGATGTGATGTTGACTGCATGGCAGTGGTTTACAGAGAGTCAGCAGACTGTACAATGATGCTTTGTCTGAAAGAAAATTGTTAATTGTCCATATGCCAGACAGAATGGTTAAATATGGGGCTTCTTGGTCTCAGTGAGACTGCCTGTTTAAATAAAGGACCTAATTTAAAATATGAGGAATGTCATTGTCATAATTATTAACATTCCCTCACCTCAAATCACTGCTTATCCATACAGTCAATATGGCGCACAGCAGCATAATACTGTTCATTAGAGTTATGAGAGTCGTTGTTTCGCCCGGCCCATATTTAACATGGTCATTTTAAAAAATCACATTCATTATAGATGTGGGTGAATGCTTCTTCTTGCTTCGATGAGCAATGCACGCACCCACTGTGTTTGTACCATAAAGGCTGGAGAAATTTTAGTGATTTATGTGCTTTGTCTACATGTTTTGTCACTGATCTGCAATGGAGAGAATAAGTTCTGGCTAGTCACTGACTTGATGGGAGCCAAGACCGGCAATGACCCACAGGGTTAAGTGAGTCTCTGTTTTCCCCAGGCAGGTCCACCCAATCAGGACAGCTGACCTCTGTTGTTGCAGCCAGTCCCCAATGGTAGATAAGAAGGATTTGGTACCCCCCGTGCATACCTCCTCCCTACCGTAGTGGAAAAGAATAGCCATGTTTAAGTAAATGTCCATGGCTGGGTGAGGATGATGCAGACAGAGTCCAGACAGGATGTCATTTGGAACCTCAGTATATCGTATGTGTCACACACAGGAAGTGGAAACCGGTTACTGATTGTTAGGAATCTTGCTTTCACTCTGTTCGATTAAACGGATTGATTGGTTTTTTCCTGTGTCTGTCATGTGACTACTTATGTACAGATTTTGTTACCAAATACATCACTTCTAATAATGCCCCCATGGAGTCAAGCACCACATTTGATTGTCAGAGACCAATCCACTGCAGTGATATGCATGGAAGGGTTATTCCAACTCTAGGAGAGACATATGACTTTGTATTTAGTGCTGTCCACTTGGATCTCTCCCTCTATTTCTTTCTCTCACACAGACACACCTATTGTGTCCCTATTGTTTTTCCCCATATTTCTCAAGGCATTATGTTTTCCCTGATAAAAAAAAAAAAATATAATAGCCATCATGCTGTTTCTTGAAAGTACAGAAAACTGCTCTGGTAGTCTTAAAATGTAGGCCAAAGTGACACAAAGCCCTCCCGTGCATGCATCAGCGTCCTTGACTTTCATATCGACCTGGGATAAGCTACGGCATCTTAAAGCGTTATAAGTGCACGACTGGTTTCAGATAGAGGATGATTGTAATTAACAACTGAAATGGAGCAGATCCATGACAGATGTGCCATAAAGTGCTTGGGCTTTGTGTGTGCGTGTGTGTGTGTGAGTGTGAGAATCACTGAGGCATTGCTGCTGGGGCCAGTATCCTTCACTTAACCTCGTGAGCACACTGCAGTGCTTCTACACTGTTGTTGAGCACAAGGTTATGTCAAAAATCATTACAATCTACATTGGTAGGAGGATGGCTTCAATGGATATCGCACTGTAGAGCTTAAGTGGTTACTAAAGGCTTACGTTTTAACATTAGAAATAAAAAAACGTGTGTCTAGACAGCACAATGCAGAATTTTAACACCTTTGTGCTATATGATGGGCTTATTTTGTTTTGCTGTGCGTTGCCCTGTTGTGCTTTGTCGCAGAGCGGTACATGCAGGATTTCTGTTGTGTATCAGCCGTTTTAAAAGGAAGGAACTTTCTCCCAAACAGCCCTTTGTCAATTGTGAGAAAGTGTTGCTTCCTTTCATGTTCCCAGCTCAATGACATGAGACAAATTAGAAAGTCTAGTCATGGTCTGTAGCCTGTCATTGTGTTTTTAAAAGAACTGATGAGACATATTGGGAGGAGGATGTTATTCTTGTTTGTGCTTCTACTGCTCCATAAATCAGATGATAATGAGTTTAGCTACCCTGGGAATCACCGAAACTAAAACAAATGTGCCCATTTGTACTTTTATTGTCAGTGCGAATTTTGAAGCGGTGTGATGCAATGTGTTATTGTGATTGTGCAATTTCTTTCGACTCAAGCGGAAAGCTATTAAAATCTAAAAGTGTTGGCTCGAAGAGGTCAGAGCTGTTCTTCCAAGCTTCATTTGGTGAACATAAACATCACCGTGTCTTTAAAATCCTTGAAATATAAATATTTGGTTTCTTGGAGTTCAGCTTAGATACTTTCTTATTCATGCGTGATTAAACTGGGACGTTACTGCTATTTTTTTTTTAAGTCATTTACTAAAGCACAGAAATGGCTGTATGTGATGTTGCCTTTAGCCTATTCTTGTAAGTTGGTACAGTTTGAATATTTTAGACAAGGCTGAGATAATACAGGGAAACCTTTTACCCAAAGTAGATGGGAAGGCTAAAGCGGAAAGAAGCTGAACAGTCAGCCTGGCCTTTCCTTGTTCTCGGGGCAGCAGCAGCGGTATGATGTGTTTAAGGAGCACCGGCCCAGTCAAGCAGATCTAATATGCTAGAACAGTATATTCTATCTCTCTTTTTCCCATTTCTTTGCAACAACATTTTGTCTAGCCCTGCTTCTATGGGATTTGTAGAGATTATTGATGGAGGATAATGATCTTGAGTGACAGTGGCCTGATTTTCTTTTTTTTCTTTTTCTTTCTTCTCTAATCGCACTGTTTGTCACTGTGAAGGAGATCAACTGCCCCCTCCTCGTCCTCTACAGCGGAGTGTATTGAAAGCTGCTGTGGATGTTTGGAGGTTAGCTACAGGGGGTGGCATGATGCAGAATGCAGAGCTAGAGGGGAAGCACTGAGTGCTAGTCTTTATATGGGTTTACTGCCTTTAAAAGACCAGGAAAAGAAGATTACATAACACAATCAGGACAAACAGTGTCCCAGACACTATGCTAGGACCCCGACAGGAGATTTGTGTATTTGTAATTCTTACATAGCTCCGCAGCTGTGTGTTCATTCAATGCTTACCTTCCCTAGGCAATGTTTACTGGAAGCCTTTGGAAGCTCTCTGAAATGTAAACAGGACTGTAGGGCCACAGGCAGTTCAGCGCTAAGCTGCATGAGCTCGGGCCAAAACACAACGAACCAATGAACACACAAATGCTAGATGCACAGCCAGGTGCTGTATATCTGACCACAGGAGCAGCTGTATAATTACATTGTCCTCATCCGTCTCAAGATGATCTGTGTTTGGGAAGAAAGCACAAATACCAAAGGACAGAGGTCAGAGGAAGCTGCCAACCGGTGATGGATAGTTTGTCGTGTATATACTTCAATATCCTCACAGAAAGCTAAGCTAGCTACACGGCTAGTCATCAGGTCACACGCACACAGATCTCTCAGGTGATGACATTTGACATATTCTGGGGGCGCATAAAGAGAGAAATTAGTGTCAGTTAATTATTTCCTGTCATTTTGCTTAATTTCCACTGAAAGGCGGTCTGAGCCCAGGGGTCCCCGAGGAGAACTCATGCATTTCCCTCTCCTCACAGAGAGATGTTTGCTTGTTTAGTCAATGCTTGTTTGTTATATGTTTGCTGTTGTGCGGCAGAATAGACAACATCCCCATGGCAAGGTGATGTACAGTAAGGCCTCATTCACCAAGGATTATGTGTGAAAATTGTCTGCTCTTCTTATGCAAATGAGCTTGCACTTTCTTTGTATAGGCCTCAAGTTTTTATTTGCAAATTCAACTGGAATCGCCACAGTTGTTGTTTTGGAAAGAGACCGAATAAAGGTTTAAAGGGAACGAAAAAAAACATCAACAAGATATTCATTTACAGGAGAAATATCATCAAAGTATGTATAGATATTTATGCAAAAACAAATATATTGTACATATTCTTTCACAGTACAGGTTAGGTTAGGTTATCTGTGTGGATTTTTTGTTGCTTTACAAATTATACACATGGGAGCAAGTTTAGAGATGACAGAGTAATCATTACAAACGACAAAAGGTTCCATACCATCAGGCTAGTGTCTCCTGGGGACCTCTTTGTAATATCTGCTAGGGTCTTCTATGACCTTAATCCCATGTGAATCTGCCACATCCATAATTTGTAAAGTAAAAATCCCCTGCCCTGCTGCCAACCACAGCCGAACACTGTAATAATGTCAGTGGTGCAAATCAGTACCTTTTTATTATTGCTTCCCCCCCCCCTTTTTTTTTTTTTCTTTTTTTTTTCACCATCATTTTT
>VUQR01023766.1:9043-36544 GCA_015108515.1 Hemichromis elongatus | reverse complement strand
CCCCCCCCCGAGTCCCCCCCCCCCCCCCCACCCTGGGGACATACACCGCTGTCAAGGCGCTGCTGCTGCAGCACTACTCCGGGCCAACAAACCCCTCTCTGTCTGGTCTGGGTGATGGCACCACTACCAAGCTCATGGAGAGCACGCTGTCAGTGATAGGAGCGGATGATGGTGGATTCCTCTTCATTCACATCTTCCTCCAACAGTTGCCAGTGCTTCGGCATTCAGGCGGTAGTTCTCGACTCACCAACAAGTCCGCCAGCGCTCATTAGCGGCGGCTGGCAATAAGGAAAGGCTGCTCTTCACAGAGGACTCAGGCTCGGGGAGACATTTCCTGGTTGACTCGGGCTCCCAGAAGGGGTGTGGTCTTTGCATACCTCCACATTGGTATGTTATTTAATCTTAAAAAAAATTGGAGATTTCCCACGTACCACCAGAAAGAGCCCAAGTACCACTAGTGGTACCGCAGTCTGAGACTAATTTAGGCCATATCTGGATGAGACAGTTGATTGCCAAGTTATCAGTCACTTCTATGAGGCTTGGTGAGGTATGTTAGTAAATGTTTAAATCCATTCTGGTGTTCATGAGACTGGCCTGTGTGATGAGCAGAGAGGTGTTTCGTCACAGTAAGTTGACCCTTTGGATAAAAAATGTTGAATAAATCCTTG
This sequence comes from Hemichromis elongatus, assembly GCA_015108515.1. Taxonomy (NCBI): domain Eukaryota; kingdom Metazoa; phylum Chordata; class Actinopteri; order Cichliformes; family Cichlidae; genus Hemichromis; species Hemichromis elongatus. The sequence goes on along the minus strand of VUQR01023766.1, from coordinate 35,876 downwards.
AATTATGGCCCAGGTAACGTCTGAAACTCCTTTGAGTACATACACAGAGTAAGATCGTGGACCACTTTAGTGTTTACGCCTTTTCTCATCATTTAACCATCATCTGGTCAGTGAAGAGTAGCTCTAATGCGTGTCTGATGGTCAGTGCTACAACTGCACCTCTGTCTCACTGTCAATGTAACTTCAAAGAGCCAACAATCAGAGTGTGATTGGTCACTCTGCAGGTGTGAACAAAGTACCCTCAGCCTCTGTCAATGTGTGCTGTTGGACACAGCTGCACTGCTGGTTACAAAATTTAGTCCAATTCAGGCTGATAAAGTCCCCCACTTGGACAAAGATGGACCAAGACAAAGAAGAGAAACATTGATATTGTCCAGTCTTTGTCACTAAAACTCCCGCTCTTCTGAACAAGCCTGTTCATCTGCTGGCAATCCCTGGAATCGGTTCACCGGATTTTACCTGTGGCCCGCATCTCAGCATCCACGGCATCCGTCCCCTCGTCTTCGCAGAGGTGGAGTGGATCACCAGAATCTCTGTCCTCTGGGTCGATCACAACCCTGCGTTAGCTAGATTGTCTCTGGTTAATGCTAGGTTGCTACCAAATAAGACCTTTATTCTGAATGACTTCTTCACCACTCGTCACTTTCTTCTGGTGACAGAACCTTGGCTAAACCTGGGTGAGTTGAGCCCGCTCTCTGAACTTGTCCCTCCAGACTGTAACTATCTCAGCTCGCCTCAGACTACCGGCGGGGTGGAGAGTTGTTTATAAAAAACGTTTCAACTGTGGGCAGCTAACAGATGCTGCTTATGCTAGCTTTGAACTGCAGTTGTTTGAAACCCAGCTGTCCACTCTGGTGTTGTGTGCGCTGGAGTACCGACCACCAAAATACAATAAGAATTTTATCCAAGACTTCTCTGAATCCCTGGCAGGGATAATGCCATGGTATGACAGTGTTTGTAGAGGATTTTAATATCCAATATCCACATTTGCTGCTTAAATACACCGCTGACTAATGACTTCTGAAATCTTATAGACTCTTTTAATCTTGTTCAGTCAGTTAAAGGCCCAACACATGAATGTGGACACACGTTGGACCTTGTACTGTCCAGTGGACTGACTCTCTGTGAAACAGATCTGCAGCATTGATTTTTCTGACCACATGCTGTAATATTTGAGTTCCCTCTTTCACATGATTACCTCAGATACAGCTGAGCGTTTTGTCTGTTCTTATAAAAACTCTAATCATGCCTTACTTTCTAACAGGTCCTCTCACTTGACCACTGACAGCCTACTTTCTCTGTCTAATTCAAGCTGCTTGGAAATACTCAATTCTATTGGTCCACTCAAAACCAGGTGTCTAAAACCTCAAACCCAGCCTTGGTTGAATAATCCTACCAGAGAACTCAGACAGGTGTGTAGGAAAAAAGACAGACTTCAGGTATCGTACTTAGAGAATCTTTGGTAAACTATCAGAAGGCCATAAAAGCACCAAAAACAAAGTATTTCTCTAAGATTGTGACTAATGACTGTCACAATCCTCATATTTTATTCAGCATCATTAACTCTGTTCTTAAATCACCTACTGCTGCTGCCCATGTAGCATTGTATCATCATGTGATAACTTACTGAAATTCTTCATCAGCAGGATTGTGGACATCAGGTCCCATATTATCCCTCCTACTAACGACCCATCTGTCCAGACACCAGCGACAGCTACATTTGACCTGTGTCCTTTTCATCACTGAGTGAAGTAGTCAACAACCACAAATGTACTCTGGACATTGTTCCATCTCGTTTACTGAAAGCTGTTTGTGACACTGGGGGTGTGTGTTTGCTTTCTATTGTCAGTAGCAGTCTCCAGTCTGGGTGTGTCCCTGCTGGCTTCAAACATGCTGTGGTGGAACCTGTTGGACCCAGCAGTTTTATCCAACTACAACCAAAGTTGTCCTCCGTCAGCTCCAGACCTTTCTAGATAAAATTAGCATTGGTGAAGTATTTCAGTCTGGTTTTAAAGCACACCACCACACTGAAACTGGGCTTCTAAAAGTTTTTAATGACCTTTTAACTTTTACTGACTTGGGAGATTCTGCCTTTTTAATACTATTAGACCTCAGTGCTGCCTTTGACACCTTAGATCATAGGATTCTTATTTCTCGGCTTGAACACTGTGTCTGAATCAAAGGGACTGCTTTGGAGTGGTTTAAATCTTACCCGTCTAATCGAAGGTTTTCTGTTAGGGGATACATCATCCTCAAAAGCCTGACTTTCTTGTGGGGTCCCCCAGGGGTCCATTCTTGGCCCAGCCCTTTTTTTTAGTTTACATGCTCCCTATGGGTTCAGTTTTTAAAAAACATTTCATTCTGTTGTTATGCAGACGACTCACAGATTGACCTGCCACTGAAGCTTAAATCTGTGAGTCCTCTGGAGACTGTTTGGAGGACGTTAAGGCATGGATGGCTTTAAACTTCCTTAACCTAAATGAACAGAAAACACAGGTGATTGTGTTTGGTCCCTGTGACCACTGTGACTTCGGCCCTTTACAAATGTACAAAAAACCCTTTGAGAGGAATGCAGGACTGATTTTTGACTCGTCTATTGTTTGACAAACACTGTAATCAAGTCCAGTTTCTTTCACCTTCGACTACTTGCTAACGGAAAGCCTTTTGTCTGTTTTAGAGACTTTGAGAGAGCTATCCATGCCTTCATCCCGCCTCGACTGCTGTAATAGTCTTTACTCTGGCATCAGTCTGTCATCAGTCAGCCGTCTACAGCTGGTCCAAAACGGGCACACACAAGCCAGACCACATATCCCCCATACTGGCATCCTTACACTGGCTGCAGTTAGTTTTAGAATTCATTTTAAGATTTTATCATTTGTTTTTAAGGCGTTGCACAGGTTGGCACCCTCATGCCTTTCTGATCTTTTAAATTGGTACACTCCTGCAAGATGACTGAGGGCTGTGGATCAAATGCTCCTGGCTGTCCCGAGGTCCAGCTTAAAGCACAGAGGAGATTGGGCCTGTGACTGCTCCTTCACACCAGGACCTCCCGACATTGGACACTTTCACAACCTGTCTGAAAACCCACTTTTATTCCTTGGCTTTTAAATCAGAATGAGTTTGTATTACTTTTATTTCTTAGTCAAATATTTTTCTTAACTCTAATCATGTCTCCCTATGTTTTTATTTCTTTTAATTATCTTAATTGTACAGGACCTTGGTCAACGGTTGTTGTTTTAAATGTGCTATATGAATACATTTGACTTTGTCTAATCTGGACTGATGAAAGCGTTCTGGTCTAGGACAGCAGGAGGAGGACACTAAATATTTATTATGGTTAGAAATGGTTTTACTGGTGGAGGACACATTTTTCCCTCCTCATCTTTTTTTTGTCTTTTTCCCATTTGTTTTGCATTTGGTGAGGGTCAGTGGCCCTACTGGTAGCATGGGGCAATGTCTCAATGCTACAGGTTAATCCAACTCCTCCAGAAGGACACGTCGGTGCATGTCATGCCCAAGGTTTTGTTTCATCTCCCAGCACAGTGTGAAGAGCATGGAGGAGATTCCAGAGGACAGGCAGTTATAGGGCCGTAGAAGGTCCCTAACCCATCAGCAGGACCGGCATCTGAGAAACAGGATGAGCACCGCCTTACAACATGACCTCATGCCAGCTACTGGTGAAAATGTCCAAACAATCAGAAACAGACTTAATGGGGTGGCCTGAAGGCCCAACATCCTCAAGTGGGCGCCGTGCTCCATGGAGCATTTAACCAGGATACCAGAAGTGGCAGGTCCAGCCTGTGCTTCTCACAGATTTCACAGCAGGTTCATCATGAGTACATATGACAAACGTGAAAGGGTCTGAAGAAGCCTGCCTGTACCACTTCTCAACATGAGCTGTTTGTCGGTGGGTCGGTGATGGTCGAGGGAGTTATATCTATGGAGGGGTGCAGAGACCTCTCCAGGCTAGGTAACAGCTCACTGATACTGGAATGGATTGCATGGATGCAAACTCAGATCCTATGCTGGTGCATTTGTTCCTGGATTCTTCCTGGTGTGTGACAATCCCAGCCTCGTTCATAAATGCAGACAGTCCCCGGACGCCTGCTTGGCCTAAACCCAGTAGAACGCCATCATGTCCATACGACACCACCGGGTGCACTGGGCTCCTCCTGGCAGTAGTATGCAGGCAGTAGGGTTGTTATGGTAATAAAACTGCATGCTGACACCGAGTAAAATACTGGAGAGCATTTTGGACAGCACAGGGAAAATTTTCACCCTATCCAGCAAGAACAGCAGTGATAGCAAAGAAGAAGTTAACTCTAACTTACAATAAGTTAACTAAATAATTATTTAAGTTCAGAGATTTGATTAATTTCACAAATTATTTTGATAATTTCATTAAAGATTGTAAAGATAAAACAAATTTTCAAACCAAGGGTAGAAACAAACAACACGATACCAACATGTAAATAATTTAATTATTCTAGAGGAGCAAACGTACGATAGAGCCGGAGACGAGTCAGACGGAAAACACTAAAATAAACCAAAATAGAGGAAGCACATGTCAGCTGATTGGACACAAATATGAAGACAGCTTTAATCATTAGATGATGCTCACCCTGTGAATCACTGCCTCCCAGTGGGGACAACGTGTGACTGGATTACTCACTATATAACATGGCCCCATATGAAGGAACGGTGTACACCACACAAGTACTATATGTAGTTTATATTTAGTCTATGTTCAAATGTGCTGTGAGGATAGCAGAACTCAGTTTGGATTTGTTTGTCTTAGCTTGTTTTAAACACACTCCTGGAGCCTTTATTATTACCTCTGTGTAGAGCAGCGTTTCACACGCCTGCTACAAAATAAATCACTCATTATGACCACGAGATCTGCTGCCTATGTGCAGCTATGCACACTGTAGGGAGGGGGGGAGGGGCATGTGAACGTACAGCTATGAATGGCTTCGGCTACGTCCACATCGTCTTGTCTGCGTTTTGTCCTCCCGTCCACAGTCATGTGACCACTTCAACCAAGATGGTCAGACGGCATCGTACAGCAGTTGTTTTGTACTCATTTGTGACTCGGAGCAACAACTCCACCTCATCATCATTCCATGTCAAACACTCGGTGCTTTTTCTCCTCGTTTCGCCGCCGTTTTAAAGAACCAGAGAGTAAATAAACAACAGACTGAAATGACGCAGGTCGAGTCATCTAACGTTTCACGCATGCGCAGAACTGGAACGTAAGTGTTTTCGGCTGTTTTAATGTGGACGCGCAACTGTGTGAAAAGGACTCAGAACGATAGTGTGGACGCGGAGCGTTTCCAGACGAAAACGCCATTTTCTGATCTATCGGGGCTAGTGTGGGCATGGCCTTAGTGTACCTTGGCTAGAGGACATATACGTCACATACAGGTGTTAGAACTTTATGGTGGTAGCGTTGGGCCCAGTGGGCCACACAGAAATGCTCCAGTGGCCTTTACAGTCACCAGCTTGGATCTCAACCACACAACAGTGGAGCATTATGAGCTCAGGTGACAACACTCTTCACTTCATGTCTTACATTGATCCACTTCAAGCTGCTGAGGGGACAGCTACCTGTAAACACTGTCAGGGTAGACCCTTCAGACTGGAACAAGAGTGATGGGCCCAACACAGCACCACGCTGGGCTGTTCTTCAGCTGAAGCTGTGTGACCCGGCCACCCATCACTGACTGTTTTTGACTTTCCTCTGAAACCTCCAGCGTTCTTTGGTGCAGTCTTTATCCAACCTAGTGCAGCATTTTCAGGATGCTAACTCAGCATGATGCAAGCATTCCTTTGGCAAAGCGCAGGTTTAGACAATCAATGATTGTAATTTACAGGAAACTGCTGTCTACGTATCATTTAATGACATCAACATGTTTACATTTCTAAAAAACATTATTACGACGGTAGGAAGAGAGCCTAATAAGTACCTTGCTATTTATAATAACACTGTGGTCATCTGGTATGGAAAACAGCAGCTGGACACCTACCTGGTCTAAGGCAGCTACTCTGACTGTGCGACAGACACTAGGGGGCGGACTGAGGGGCACTGATTACATAATCCTGATCGTTGACCATAAATGTTGCCCACGCCTCAGAATCCATAAGCTCATCACATGTCACTCAGTCCAGCATCAATAAACAGACAAATAAGCCATGAAATGTTTAAAGTGAACTACAGACACGCAGGTGTGTTACACACTGTAATAGCACTAGTATTTATATGTAATATTCTTAATGACACTACTGTCAGTAAGTGGAGACAAAGTCAGGCATAACACTAATCAGGGTTATGACACAATGTCAGGCTCAGCATTTATAATTAAGCAGCAGCAGCGGAGGTAACTCCCTGTAGCTCACAATATTAGCCACCATGAGCAAGGCATGAGTACTGACCTCTGGTAGGGACCAGTAATAACAGGCAGCTAACTCCGAGGGTCCCATCCCGAATACATCTGAAGAATGGGTGAAACCATGAGCTCACTAGACTTTGGATCATCTTAACACTGTGACATCAGAGGAAATCACTCATTTCTACATTTACACATAAAGAGAAAAATGTTGGGATTGTTCTCTGTAAGCAGTTTGAAATGTGTTAAAGTTCAGAAGGACGTAAGCAGCTTCACACCAGCGATTTCACACCACTGTTCGTCCTGAGCTCTGTATCCGCGCGAAGCGAGCGATGGCCCACATGATGAAACACTTCTTCTGTACCGCCGTTGGTCTCTGTGCTCACACTGAAGCCTTTGCGTGGACTAGTGCTTAGACCAGCCGCTCTTTAAAATAGGTTTAAAAACACATTTTAATTCAAAGCACTCGCTTCACTTCCACTGACGAGTGGGTCGATGACCACACAGGCCGACACGCTGCATGGGATCGATGGGGACTTGGCAGCTGTAGCCATGTTTGATGCAGGCCAGCAGTCTAGGTGGTTACGTGGTTGTCTAACATCACATTTGGGACAGAAATAGGCCCTTTAAGTGGTTAAAGTCGGTTCTGTCAAAATAAGATGAAAGACCAGGAAAGTGCACTGTGCTAGTGCTGTTGTTTAGTGTTACTCTAAAAGTGTGCAGTGCAGCGACACAGCCAGGCCTGTCATTACATGATGAAATAAAGGCCTGTGATAACTGCTTTTAAGACTTTTTAAGATGATTTGGGGCCTTACATTTTGGTCAATTTGTGGCTCCTGCTGCTGTATTTTTGCAAAGACACATAATTAAGCAATAATGTAGGTTGAAGTGTCGTCATATAAAATGACTGGAGGTAAAGAACTGCACGTCCAGTCTGGTCACAGGAGAGTCATTTTGCTGTTTTCAGCTGCAGGACGTTATGTTGTGAATCACCGCGTCTAACTGGATGTTGTGTGTATGCTGGGGTTTCATGTGTTCAGTTGAATCCAACTAAGTGCACTCAGCACGCAACAATGTGCACACAAACATTGTCCATGGAGAAACAGTAAACAGCAAGAACCCAGCTGCATAAAAGACACACGTGTGCATTTAGATCGCGCAGCCATCTTTCCTGTGTTTGGAAACCTAACTGCTCCTTCACAAACTTAGTGCTCTGCAAAACGCACAGCCCAGCGAACGTAAAGTAACTGGAGCTAACAGCAAAGTGTAGTGAGACGCAGCCTTTGGCTTCCCACTGTGAACACAGAGGGGCTGCTAGACTGTCCCACACACACATGAAGAGCGCTGCTTTCTTCCATCAGCAGAGTAATGAAGAAGCAAACGTTTAACACAGCTACTGCAAACAGGCACACAACGTAATGCTAGCAGAGAATCATTCAACTTAAACAACACATAGTGACACGGTGCGACACAAGGGAGCTGTGGATCGGTTATTAGCAGGGATGCAACTCAAATAACTCGACGATACTTCGATGCTTTGTTTAACGCACGCTGCTCTGTAGCGCACGGACGTGCTAAACGACGTGAACGCCAGTGTTTACACTACAACCAGACCTGTATCAGAAACGTGTTCAGCAGCGGCGTGTGAATAAAAAGAGCCAGTGGCGCTGGCTCGGCTTAGCGTGGAACCCGAGTGTGTTTACACGCCGTGAAGAGCAAAGAGGCGGAGCCGTGGCAGAGATGGAGAGCTCAGAAAACCTGTTTCTGTTCTATGACCAGCATTAAGACCTTTACTGGGAGAAAGCTGCTGGGAATCCTTCATCAGAGCAGCTGAACCACAAACCAGCTTTAAACCAGACGGCAGCCCATCTCTTTACCTGCAAATACCTCCAGAACATGTAGTCCACTGGCTCTGACTGTCAACCACGTACAGCACAGAGTGAAAAGAGGCAGCCTGCTGCTACACATGACACACAACGGACAAACACAGCACCATGGAAATGTGCACATTTAAACTTGAAAAACACTGCAGTTTTTTCCTCTCTGAATATTTATTCATTCTGTTATAAAGACAAAAGTATTTCTTATTGGATTACTCGATGGAATGATGGATATACACCAGCAGTGAAAAGAGAACAGGCAGTAAATCAGGACCAAGCCAATCAATGTAAGTGAGACGGTAAATGGGCATCACATACCCCTCAGGTCCCGATGAGGCCGTGCCTCTGTGTGTGGTCCCATCATGTCTTTAAAATAGTTTTTGAACACTAGTATTTAGGAATGGTGGGGCTCAGCTGTGACACCACTGCTCTTACACCTAAATAATAACACAACATTTTGCAGTACAAAACAGGACAGGGTAAGGCAAACAGCTGTGATACGTAAGATTAGAGAAGGTGAAAGAAAGAGGAAGTCGATGCAATTTCCTGTGAAGCCATCAGTACATGACTGTGTGTGCATGCATGTCATACCTTCAATAGATGGGGCCTGGTCCTGAGCAGCATACAGCATCTCTTTGAAAGCCTGTAGACACAGTAAAAACATCAACCAGTTAGATAACACCAGATCTATACACGGGGAGCTGTGTAAGCCATCTGTGCTGAGGTGAGCATCAGCATCAGTATCAGGTCTCTTCATCAATGTCAGGTACAGCACACATATCGTCATAGCAATGAACTAACGAGCCATCGTGGACACAACCCCACCCATAAAGTCACGCTTCATTCACACAACCTACACAACGTCTTATTTCACTTTGTTCATTTTACTGATATGTTATTTAGCTCTTCATGCATCCTTTAATGAAGCCGTGTGCAGCCTGTCGGCCTGCTTCATACTGTGGGGCGGTGTATGCTGGGCTTTGTCCCCACTGAGACAACAGTCCTCCAGTGTCAGTGAGCTTTAGTAGGACAGCAGGACAGTCACCCTCTTTCATCAGCTCTTGCTCAAGGGTTAGATAGTAGAGTGGTCAGTTAGTCAGTGCTTCACAATGCCAGCAGGGCACCAGATCACAAAGAGCTCACTGTGAGCTGGACAGCGAGCAGCAGCAAAGCAGGACAAACGACAGCCCACACAGTCAGGCCCGGCCTTCGCTAGTGTGGCCACTACAGTATTGTAAACAATGCAACAATCATAGAGGAAGAAATCAATAAAAAGGAAGAAACTCTTCTATAAATGAGCCATAAAACCTGCAGGCCGTCTCAGGGGTCTGATATTTCTGCCACAACAGGGCAAACACACGTTCTGGTTGTTCTGACACTCAGGCACAGACAGAAGAGGGCACACAACCTCACACACTACAGAGCACCATGTATGAAACAATCCCATTGTTACTGAACAGCTAAATGTGAGCTATAACCCAAGGATAGAGCTGTGTCAATACAAAACCGTTTGCCGGGGTAACCTGAGAGAAGCAGCGTTCAAAGATGAGACAGCTCAAATGGCAAGACTCATTTACTGTGTCCAACAGTCCCATCAGCTCCTCCAAACACACATGCATGGGCACGCGACAACCACAACTCAATCACACCTTCCTTCTCTTCAGGACACGTTTCACGAAAGGATCCATGATCCCCCTGGGCACAAACACAACCGCACACGCATGTTGGTTTCAAACTCCGTTGTTGTTTATTTCACACCTCAAACCTTTTGTAAACAATTAAACAAATAAAAGTAAACTGCAATAAATTACAGGTTGCAATAAAATAAAACACTAAACAACCATCTTTATGGTGTAAGTATTTTCCCCTGGGTAAGAGTATTCAGCATTGCTATCAAGACATTTTTCAAAAAATGTCTCTCTGTGTAAAATGTGTTTAAAACATAAGGAGCTGTTTGTCTATGACTTGGACAGCCTAGCGTGCTCCCCACACAGGTCAACCTCATTCTGCCGGGGATCCCTACCCTGGCACCGCCCTGCAGGTGAAGCCGAAGGAAAGATCTGCTTCATCACATCTTCTAGTCTTTGGTTGGGAAGCGTATTGGGGGATCCTTCATCCTCTGCCTTTGTGTGGGAGCCCCGTGCCCCAGTGTCCAAGCACCGCCCCCCCACCCCCAACTTTGGGAACCACTGCGCTGATAACAGGTGGTGGGGACCTTTATCTCTGTCCAGGCTAAATGTTAACAACAAAAAGGTTTGATAAAGAGCTGAAATAGCTAGTGTGAGGGAGAGAACTGATCCCAACATGTGAGTGGTAGTCAAGAATGGCAGAGGCTGTGGTTTCTATCAATACTGGAGGAAGTGTTTCAGGGACGGCCCTGTCCAGTACTCCTGTACTGGTCCTACTGGTTGACTGTGTACTGTGTGTCTTTATATGCGTTTGCCTTGTGACCTTCAGCTTGTTTTGCTGCTCTGTAACTAATGAGAGTGACTGCTGCTGGTACACTGACACTGATTTTCAGTGACGGAGTACCTCGCTCGCCAATCTGCCGTCACGCTATGATCAGCACAAAGCACATTTTGAAGCGCTAGCTCCAAAGCACCTTGCTTTCCCACACTCGTCCCGAGGCCCATAGGATGTGTGACTATACAGTGAGACGCTGGTGGTCACAGTAGGCTTGCTTAGCATGCGGTCGGGAGCGAGTTTCCAAAACACAACACAGCTCAGCAGGAACAAGGGCAGCTCTGCTGATCCCCACAGATTAGCCTACTTCTCGTCTCCTTCACAGCCACCTTGCTCTCCCTCACATCAGCCACAGGCATACCGTTGCACAGCAGCTGACCATCTCTCTCTGCACCTGTGAGGTTTCTCTGCAGGGCTCCTTTTTGTGTGTTTACACTGGACTACTGTCCTTCTTAACGATTATTGAAAATCTTTCTTGCTCCTTTCCCTAATCTCCTTCATGCATTCCTTTCCTTGGCTCTTTTCTCTAACCCCTACCCACGAGCAGACAAACACTTCACATGTTGACACCAAACTGTCAGAAGGATTATATGAGTCATAACTGGATTATTGCTCACATGTGTGTCATGTAAAAACCCCAGATCTCCAGGTTGTTCCTCATTTTTCTGTTGCTGGTGGCGCCCCCCAGCCCGTCTCAGAAGCACAGATGCGATATAAAGGAAGCTCTGTTGTTTAGGTGTCGAGCCTGAAAGATGCTGTAGCACAGTTTAGAGAGTGCTCCCACAGTTCCTGACAGGTGAGGTGTTTGGAGATTTGTTGCAGGGCAGTGACATCACTGGTGACGCACGAGTGATGCAAGCTAAAAGCTAAAGCAGCATTAACGTCTGCCTGAGCAACTCCTCAGCTGTAGTCAGACTCACAAACATGAATATCTGCTGACTGTGTATTAGAAGACAACGCCTCCACGTGTGTCTGAGCTGCCTTTCAACAACAACATCTCAATGACCTTTGATTTAACTTCAATTAGCTTCATTCGATTGTCCTCATTAATGATTTTCACCTTGATTTCATTTTAATTTATGGTTTGTTTCAACTGCAAAAACTTCAAATTAATGTTTGTATCTGATTACATGATCTTCAAAAAATAGACACTTGGTAGTGAAAAGAATATTTGACCATGTCTAAAGGAAGCATAGAAGTTGTTATCTGCAGAAATGCCAAAGGGGTATGTGGCGGGGCGTGGCCCACGCTCCCGTGCAGGGAAGGCATCCACAGTCACGCCCCACTGATATCAACTCTCCTCGGGTGGGAGCAGCTAGTGCCCGGCCGGTGCCTGTCCTGGTTCCCCGGAGGAGGACCGCGGAGCAGCTACCGTGTCTGCGACCTTTATTCCACAGATTGTCAGAAATACACAATCACTAATGAAGCTTGTGAAGCTTCTGACAAAGCCCTGACTTTTGGTCCACACCAGGAAACCAAACATTTTAAATGAACTATGTGAGAACAGCGGTCTATTATTCAGCCTGATTCTTGTTGATGGCTACCTTTAGACATTTCAGTTCCCTTGTCTCTCCACAGTGGCGGTGTTTCCAGTCTTCTTCTATGGACATTTGCTTTAAACTCAGTCAGCGCAGTGTCTTTTAAAAATAAACCTTTTATAAACAGGCTGACTGCAGCTCGCAGCATGGATAAGTCGTTTGTTATAGACCAGCGGTCCCCAACCCCTGGGCCAGGAACCCGTACGGGTCCGTGAGTCGTTTAGTACGGGCCGCCAGAGTTGATGTTCGGGTGTGAAATTTATGGCTTTCAGGATTTTTTAATCAGCTTTTATTGTTAACTCGGTTTCTCTGGATCTTTTCCTCTGTGTTATGAAAAAAATCTCTTTTCTTTGGTACCGGAACTGTTTTTACTTTGTTGTATTAGTCCACGACACCTTAAAGGCCGGTCCGGGAAAATCTTGTTGGACATAAACCAGTAGCAGGTACCGGTGGCGCAAAAAGGTTTTGCCTCTCGCTCTATGACAGCTGGGATAGGCTCCAGCGCCCCCCCCCCCCCCCCCCCCCCCCCCCCCCCCCCCTTTTCTTTTTTTTTTTTTCTTCCTTCCCGGTGAAAAAGCGGAGTGACTGGGAGCGTCACTCTGTGCGGATAGCTGGGAGCCGTTGGCGGTTATCGGCTCCTGCAGACTCTCTCTGCCGGTCTGATCTGTCTCCTCTTCATTAAGCAAATACGCCGACGTGGAAATGAAAACATAATAGCTATTTGATTTCCAGCGAGATATTTTGCATATTGGTTCGGAGCTGATAGCGGAATTTCATCAAGTCGTTTTTTTTTTTCCCCCCTCTCCTTCTCTCTTCCCTCACTCTCCCGCCACCGCCGCCACCACCACCTCCCTCCACCACCTCCTCCTCCTCCTCCTCCATCCTCATGCTTTAAAAACTGAATTACTGAGCTGGGCCGGCTTTCAGCAAAGATTTCTTTACATTGGTGGGAAGAGGAGGGGGACAGGAGGGAAGAAGAGAAATCTAGTTCCCGAGGAAGACTACTTAAACGATTAAATATCCCCCATTCCCATCTTTTTTTTTTCTCTCCCTCTCCCTTTTTTGATAACAAGGAAGAAAATTTAAAGAATTCACAGTGCTTTAGGTTGACTATACTAATCAGAGATAGGAGGGAGAAAATTAACTCCTTAATGAGCAAAGCCGTCTCCCTGATAAAGGTCCTGGGGAGATGGCGGGGTGGGACACCGTCTCAACCACGGTGCAGAGACAGAGAAGACAGAAAGCAGTGGACAAACGGATGGAGTGTAATGGAAACGGACTGAGAGGCTCGACACCAAGCTGGGGCCAACAATTAGTTTTCCTCCTCTGAGGAGGAGGAGGAGATACTTGCTTTGGCCACGATGAGGGCAGGTGGAGAGATAGCACACAACACCACCCCCACAGAGGCACAGACAGCCACAGTGACTCGCGGCCTTGATGGATGGTCCGGCAGCGGGGTATTCTTCATGCCCCCCGGAGAGAAAAACTAGCGCTGGAGGAGGAGATCAGTAGCCCCTTCACAGCAGGCCTATCTGATAGTCCAGAGCCTCTCAGGAGGACTATTCAGTGGGGCGAGCTCGCTGAAATAAATCTCCCTGCTGCTGCGTTACATGTTGGAACACCGTGTTGCTTCAGACCTGATAGCAGCCCCGCTGTGTTACCGCTACTGTACACACTCACACATACAGTGGAGCAGACACACACCTTTATCACGGGGCTCTGAGGCAAGGAGAGCAGTCTTATTTAGGATCTGTTAACCAAACGGGGCAGATGCTGCTCTCATCAACGTCCCTATACTTCCCGACATGCCTGCACTGTTTGTGGCCATCAGCTCAAACACCGAGGCAACACACTTCAGGAAAGTTTCATTTTTTACAAAAACTCATCGGGAACTAGAGCGGTACAGAGCCAGAGCTGATCTGGGAGAGCCGTTCCCTTTCCCTATTAATCCCATTGTTCAGAAACTGGCTTCAGTTCAGCAGGGGGCGCAGCAGAACTGAGTCAGTCCTCTATGAACAGAAGCTAAAAGAATTATTTACAGCTAAATTATTATTTACACCTGCTTGTAGACAAAAAGAAAAAAAAAAGCCAAGCTGTGTGGCCCTTTAGCGTTCTGTTAATGCTTGCCGATTGATTCTTAGAACGCGGTCCCTTCATGGTATCCAAACAACAGCAGACGTTAAAAGTGTAGTTAGACCACAACAGAAGCTTCCACGTGAGTCAAACAAGCAGCTGGTTGTGGTGGCGGAGGGTGGCTGCTGCTAGATATTCTCTCCTGATGACAGAGTCATGCCTGAAATCAAAAATGGTGCGATTTTTGTCCAAAGAGGAGGAGGCGCAAATAATGATTTTATCCCAGTTAGTGAGGAAGTATCCTGTGAACACCCTCTGTTGCAGACACTTGAGAGGCTCCAGCTGAGTCCTTGTTGTTAGCAGAGCAAAGGGCAGCAGCAGTTTGTGCACTTTCACTAATTAAAGTGTGAGAACTTTGTAACACTTATTCAAGGCTAGACTGGGATTTTATTTAGAACCAAAATTTGTATTTCAGCGCTCAAAAGGACAAAAACTTTGCTGGCTCGGATTAACTGACGCTGGGGTTTTATTTTTTAATTTTATAAACTGACCCAGGATCAAACATTTATTCTCTCCAGTAGGGGTGCAGTTGTACTCACAAGTCATCTCATTGTGGTTCAGTTTTGGACGCACTGTCGCTGCACCATCGAGGAATGAAGCAGCGCACAGCGTTTCAACAGCAGCGAGTTAAAACTGAACTACATGACTGAGATGGCGCGATAACATTTTGGAGATGTTGCATTTCAGTAGATTTCATCACCTTTGACAGAAAGATCCTATCAGGCTGGTGTGACTAATACAAAGTCACCTCTCACCTTCTCTGAACAGAGCGCCTGCCTCATTGTTGTTTTTGTTCAGCTCGCTGCAATTTTGGCTGCATTTTGCACACAGTTTAACGTGGGAAGGCATGTTCCCCAAAACGCCGTATTTTGGAGTGAAGACTGTACGCCACGCAGTAGGTAGATCTGCCTCAGTGAGCTAAAAGTTTTATAAGCTTGGTTTTTTGCAGCCGTACGCCAGAGGGGCCTCGTACACCACACAGGCTGTTGAGACACCGCATGATGTGTTGGATCAAGTCCTCCCTTTGGTATTCAGTTTCACAACCGTTTCTTCTCTGGCAGCACTTCAGACGCAATCACCCTGACAGACAGTTTCATTTTCCTCAAGGACGCCTCACTCCCACATGCATCGCACAGGAACAGCAGTCTGCAGCTTAAATGCAGCCAAAGCAAGCCGTGTATTCCTTTTAAAAGCTAAAGAAAAGTGATCGTGTGTGCCCAGTGATGAAGAAGGAAGGGGAAGACATCGTGTACCATGTTTGTGTTTTTTTTTTTTTAAAAAAAAAAAAAACCTTCTGCAATGTAGCTGATGAAAATTCAAGGTGATCAAACTCACTTTTTCTGTCTTTCCTATGAATCTGCATGTTCAACTAGAAGTTTCCTCTTTGCCCAAGAACACAGAGGTCACAAGAACCGATGCTTTAGTACCAAGTTGACCCAGAGTGAAGACAGTGGTTGACACCAGCTGCTAACTGTTGCTTAATAAATCATGCTCTACATGTTAGCTGAGGAAACAACAGCACTGGGCACCGGGCAACAGCCATCATTTCACTTTAAGGACAAATTAGGGTTCACTTTTTCATCTAGCTAGTCCCAGTGAGACTTGGATCTTTAGTCCACAACCATGAAATTTAAAAAAAATAAAAAAAATAAAAATAAAAAATGGATTAGCTGATGTTTTTAGGCAGCAGCAGCAAATACTCTAAACAAAATGTTATTTAAACAGAGCCTAATGCAGAAAACTGGTGCCATTAAATATTTTGTCCAGCAGAGCGGCTCCAAACCGCCGTTTCTGACTCCCCCTGTGCCGTCTGCAGTACGTGCAGCATCAGGGATTTGTTTCCCTCAGCCAAAATGGCTGAACAGACACAAACTCAACACACTACTGGAAAGTTAACAGACAGCCCTCATCATTTTCCCCTTTTTAATTTACAACCGATAGTAAGAATATCAGCAGGTGTGGATATCTGAAGATTTACTCTCAAAAAATCTGCACTGGTATACACGAGATACATGTATATACATATTCTTTGTCTTTGCATGCAATGATGATAAAATGTAGAGGAGAAAAGGGAGTAAAAACAGGTGGCATTTCAAAAGGGAGGAGTCTGAAGAAAAGGAGTTAGAAAGCAGTTACCATGAAGCCAGAGCTGAGACCCTGGACTATTGAAGCCAGGCATGCAGACGAGAAAGCCAGCCGATAAGCCTTGCTGATAAAAGATAGAAAATAGCAGCAGATTTGAACTTTCCCACCGTCCTAAGATCCACAGGGGGAGGAGGGGTTGATTCAACTACTTATTGAATCCCCTCCTATCTACAACCAACACCCCCTCCCTCCTCCTTTACCTCCCCAAAACCCAACAGCCAGGCAAGGCCAGCGAGTGGAGCGGGAATACAAGGCTGATACATTCAATGGCACTCGTGCACTTTCCTCAATGTTCCCCGAAAAGAAACAAAAAAAAAAAAAAGGAGTTACAGACCGGCCAGAAGGTTTCTCTGAGTGGACAACCGAAGGTCAGGAAGTGCTAACTGGTTTCTCTAGACGCGTACACACAAACACACACACGCCTACACAAGGTCATACAGTATGTGAAGTCTACCCATCATCGCTCTATCCTCAAATCATATCAGCGACAGTGTTTCTTTCCATATCTCCGCTCCTCTCCGCTGATATAAAGACACTTGGCCTTGAGTCAACTCGTGAGAATTTTCACCCACACATCTACACACACACAGTTTGTTCAGTGAAAGGTCGTCCATGTACTCATCGTGGTATTGAGACGCATACGTGGATGTGCTGCGGAGAATCACTCATGGGACTCATTCATATACTCGTGTCGTCTCTAATCCACAGACAAGCAAGGCTCAAGCAGCACAGTACAGGTGTGACACGCCTCTATCTCGAATCCAAAAACACTGCGAAGTTTTTCAGAAGAGGAAGCAGGGTAGGCCGAAAAGCTGCGTTTCTGTTCTGATTTAAAAACAGATCCGGTTTAATCTCTCTGGGCAGTGACAGTGACGTTGTCAGGGACTTATCTAGGGTTGGGGTTAATGTCCAGCTCTTTTTTAAACATTGTCTTTGACCCTTTGTGAACATCCAAATGGAAGTGCAGAAAACAGAAAAATGTTAGATACTACTAGCGTCTGAAAGTTGTGTATCTGTGTGTAAGTATGTTAGCCTAAAACAAGGAGAAAAGGTCAACCTATGAAGGAGTTTTCAGTACACATGTAAAAGAAACCACAGAACTCATGCAAAAAGGATCCAAAGATTAGATGCTACATCCTCATAAGCTCAGTTGCCTGTGGACAGGACAGTTAAAAGATCACATGACTGGAAAACAGTCTGGCAGGTCTGATATACAAGCACTGGTCATCTCGGGCTTTGCAGGAAATAATATTTGAAGATGAATGCTACATTTCACCGAGGATGTGCGTCTTTTCCCGTCTTCTGATCACATCCAGAAACCTGAAAAGCCTCACTATCACCAGTTTTTCAAAGAAAATTCCCGTTCAGTTCCTGGTGTCTGCCTATTTGTCCAAAGTGTGGGTGAGAGCTGGCTAACGGGAAGGCGAGAGGCAAGCGCTGAAAACTGCAGGGGACATAAGAAGCAGGTTCATGTACAGCCTCGATAGCAAACTGCGCACGTGATCATGCATTTGTGTCTGTTTAACTTTTAGAGTGATTAGTGGTCAGTTTCACTGCCAACGTGTGTGCGTGTTTGTGTGTCCACATGACATCTCGATCTCAACTGGAGATGGGAGGCAGATTCCAGATTATAATGGTATGCAGGAGGAAAGAGACTGATGTGGTCCTCCCTCTCCTGCCCTCCCGGTCTGAGTGACCCCAAACACTGCGTCGTCTTCTGACATGAACCAGCTCTGCACATGTTGTCAACATCGTAAGAGACAGCGGATAATTATTAAAACGCTTAAACATTACTCAATTTTTTAATAACTTCCATTCACCTTTTCGCCATCCACGTCTTTGTCAATCAGACGAGCTTTGATTCTAACCCTGAATATCACTGCACACTGCACAGGAGGAACAGTTGCACAGAAGGACTGAACACAAGAGACAGACACACACAGATGTTTCTATTAATATGAGACTAAACACACTCTGGGAGGGAGGGAAAACAGCGACACAACAGAGACAAAAACATGACAGAGTGCAATGAAAACTGCCCAGGGGAGGCTTTGTGTCTGTGTGGAAATGATGTCATTTATAAATGATGCATTTAGGTGAAACTACTCTCAGCGCATCTGCAGGCATGACCTTCAACTATTACAGCAACTTCCAGCACACAGTTGAAATGTCTTCTCCTAATCTAAACGGGGTTTCAATGCTTTTCCTGAAAGAGTCAATCTGGTTTCAAATATTTTGGGGCCTTAAAAGTTGTCAGATTTATGTGTGACCCATAACTCGGCATTATTGGACTGTTCTCTGAAGGTAGAGGGCAGAAGACGTAAAGTACGGTAAGTAAAAAGTATTAAATTAACCTTTCCTGTTGAAGAATTAAGCAGGTGCAGAGATGCCAAAAAGTGTAGGTTAGCTCCACAAGTCACTCTCCACAGCTAGTTTCAAAGAACCCTGTACCCCTTCATAACAACTCCGTATTACACGTTAAAGCAGGGGTGGGGGAACTCCAGGCCTCGAGGGCCGGTGTCCTGCAGGTTTTAGATGTGTCCTTGATCCCACACAGCTGATTCAAATGGCTAAATTACCTCCTTAACATGTCGTGAAGTTCTCCAGAGGCCTGGTAGTGAACTTCTCATTTGATTCAGGTGTGTTGACCCAGGATGAGATCTAAAACCTGCAGAACGTCGGCCCTCGAGGCCTGGAGTTCCCCACCCGTGCTTTAAAGTCTTAAAGTGTTTTTTTTGATTGACAGATGTGCAGGCAGAGCTAGGCTAGGCTTCACCTCTGCTAATTGAACTTACTGAACAACTGACATCACGGTACTCACAGTGATCTGTCTTTGAGCAAATATTTTAGATAAAAAATTAAACTGAAAATGTTTGGAGGTTTGATTGCACATTTGCAAAGGTAACACCCCCCCCCCCCCCCCCCTTTATTGGAAAGACAACAACTGTGCTTTGATTTCTGTGAGTTAGAATGGACATTATCCATTTTTTAATCTGCTTTCACCTGAGCATAAACTCTGTGATTGTAGAAAATCCTGGCTAATAGTCAGGTTTTTATGCCAAGTGTTGGCAATCTGGGGTTAGCGTTGTCCCCGATGAAGACGTGATGAACTCTAGTCGTCGGTAACCTATCTAGAAACACAGTTCCGTTAACCCCTGATGTTTGAGACGGCGCATAGTGACAGAAAATGTTCCTAAAACAAACCCAAGCTCAATCATAGACGATTGCTGGTGACGTGGTGGGTGTTTAGAGATTTAATCTTTAGCTGTGATCAGTAAAATCGAAAGTTTACTTGTTGAAAGTAACGCTTATCAGATGCTTCTTTTTGCCAAATAAGAGAAGAGTTACCTTTGTAATCTGATCATTTTTCTCGTCTTGGTTCTTATCTGCAGTTTGCCCTGAGACATGACTCTCTTATTATCCTATAAGCAAAGGAAATGCTTCTAAATACTCTTTTTCTCACACATTTCTTCTATAATTACCGTTGGGGTGTTGATTTTTTTTCCCCCAAGTTAATTAAAGGATGTAAATCATCTTAATGGTCTGATCCGTCTAACAACTATTCTCTTTTCTCCTCTCAACACAGCTGATTGCTCCCAGATTGGATTTCAGGAGCCTCTGTGCTGTCACCGGTTTAAAAATGTTTCCTAACCTGCTCTTTTTCTCAACATTGAAGATTTCTGGTGCGAGATTGATGCTGCTTTTCTCTAGGAACCTGCTTGTTTTTGCTGCCATTAAAAGAACGTCATGAAACCGTGAGCAGCCCACTTGGATTAGTCTGTCACTGAAGCAAAGCTCAACTGGGATTTTTTTCAGGATTAGGTTTCTAAACGTTAGATTTAAACATACAGAAAGCTTCTGTCCAAACGTTGCTTTTTTAACTTTATAATGACTGACAGTAAATCTGCATGTGTCCATTATCGTTGAGGGTCAAGTGTGACGAGGACGTACACAGCAAAGCCACCGAACAAGGCATTAAAAGAATTCAATATGCCACCGTTCCACATGAGAGAATCCCACGGTGTCGTACATCTGTGTGATCTCCGGCTGCCTACTGTAAATCTGCCTCTCCGCTGCCAACAAGAGGAAGATTCTAGCAGGAAACCCTCTCTGAGAAGTCAAGAGAAATACCACGAGAGAGAGAGAGAGAGAGAGAGAGAGGAGGGGTGGGAGGCGAGATAAAAGGCCAGAGAAATGATAAAGATAAAGACTCAGACAAGCAAAGTAAAAGAAAAACAAGAGGAAGGAGAGATGGAAAGATGAGGGGGCAGTCTTTTTGTTGAAGAGAGCAGAAATAGAGAAGGAGAAAGGGGGGCTACGCCACTCACAACTTGGCTTTGCATCTGTTATCTCCGCCTCCTGTCACAAGGCTTAAAATAAAAATAAAAATAAAGTGAGATGGTGGCAGCAGTGTTGTTGCGATAGCCCTGTGGAGCATGAAGAGGGGATGTAAAGGAGATAACTGGTTAAATATAACCCGCTGCATGGCTGGCAGCAGCAAAGAAAGGGGGTATTTTCAAGAGGAAGGGCATCACTGGAGCCCTCACTACCCAGATAACATCCATGTTAAGTGTGTGCGTGTGTGTTCCTGCAAAAGACATATCCATAATTACTCTATGGATCGAACGCATGTGCCCACACGCACACACGGACGGAGGAGGAAACACACACTCAGAAGAGGAGCCGAGCCAAGAAAAGATGCGCTCGCTCACATCTATGTATCTCTCTGCCTCACCAAAGGAAGTATCAGCAACCCCCTCCCCATGCCCCCCACCCATCTCTCTCACACACACACACACACACACACACACACACACCCCTCCAACGCAAAAAGTCACAACGGGATTTCTGATGGGAAAAATGTGCTTTCCTCAGATGATGGTCAGATAGACGGGGAGTACAGCCAAATGTCAGAGATGATAAATGGAAGGGTGCTGAGACAAGATCACACACACACACACACACAAACACACACTCACATACAAACAGCAACACTCTCTTCTTCACTTGTATAGCCCACATGCAAATACACACACACACAAACAACGGTCTCTTCCACATCTAAAGGGATCCATCACCACACAGGATGAAATTAGGCAAACTTTCCTCTGACAAACTGAACCGCGTCCGCTCGGCAGGTGTTTAATTGTTCAGCAGACCTTCATCTACAACATCCAATAGTCTGCGCTGAGCTGCATCATTTGCTGCAGCTGATGACTGTTCTCATGAATTCGCCATTTAACCCACGACACATGAGGCAAACAGGCAAAATGAGATATTCACTAAATTTCCAGCGCACTGCAGCGGCGTCGTTCAACGAGAAAAACATCTTCCAGAGCCATTTTTTTTCTCTCCTCTGCTGTTTGAATAATTACCTTAACTCTATTTTTTTTAAAGCAGAATGTTTCTGTCAAGAAACACAGCTCTGGAGTCAACGAAAAAGCAAAAATATGTTCTTTCTGTACTGCTATGCACAAATCATAAGTGCTATAAATGCACAAAAAGGTAAAAAACCAAGACAAGACCAATTCGCTGTATTCTGGAAATAAAGTTGAAGGTGCTCAATATTCATATTTTTACTTTCAAAATGCCTCACACGTTCTTAAATGACACCCAAACTTCTTTATAATGGAGATGTGATGCTTTAATACAGGAAGAATGTGGTTTTGCATTATCTTGCTGAAATAAGTAATTACACATCATCAGATCTGCTGGTTAGTCATGAGAACACCCGTGAACTCACAGACACTCACTTTTAAAACTAATAATAAGCCAGAAGGTAAATAGACTCGCTTTCCTGCTCTGGCACATTCACCCATTCATGCTGTGTTTATGTAGAGTTGGATATCTTGGCAAGCAAGTAATCAAACTACTAATCTTGTGATTAGTGCAAGTCTGGCTTTACCTTGGCCACAGGTACCCAGTCCTGTTTAGCCAGGTGGAATTGATGATTTACATGACTTACAAAGAGAACTTGAAATTTTGAAGGTTCCCAATTTGACACGACTGACGCCGGTTCTCGGATGCACTCCACAGAATCATGTCACGTTTTTAAGGCATCACACAGTGTGTTACAGTGCATAGAAGGCCAGTGGTGCAGTGAGTATTCTTCAGTGCCGTACAAAAAGGACCATTTCTGTTTGTTTATTGCTCAGCGTGAATTCAGTCTGCACGGGTTGGATCTGTAACTGCAGCAAGCTTGCATACAAACACGCACAAAAATAAATGTGGCTAATGTGTTCGGCATCAAGCTCTTGACCATTCCCAGTGGCAGCAGGTTTCAGACGTGATGTGCTAAAAGGCCAGAGAATGCTTCCCCGTTTGCCTGAGTAACTTTTCGAGAAATTATTTCTCTGGTCCTTTTTTAATCCATGAGAAGATAAAAAGAAATCTTTAAACTGCTCTAAACACTTTGCTTCAGTGTGCTTCTGCTTTTGTAGGATATCACAGATGGGGGTCATCCCTCATACGGCCATCTCAGGCCTGTTTGTGAGCACATCAGCCCGTCCACACACAAACTCTACTTCTTGTTTAGGAGCTAATACTGACTGCCTAAGACAGAGGATGAATAGAGGGGATGTACCCAAGCCCACTACAGGCTAAATAAGGGTTGTTTTGAACTCTGAGTCAAGCAAAGATTCTGTACTACAGTCCACAAAAAAAAAAAAAACAGCCTTTGAATGATCACAATACGTTCCCCTTTGCAGTATCTTGGTGTGTTTAGATGTGTAGAACGCTAGGGTTTGGTGATTAATCAGCCTGCAATTGATTATTTCCATACATACACCATACAATTTTCCAAAGAGTCCAAAGACAACGTTTTCAGATTTCAAAGGCACGAATGAAAGAAAAGGTATAAATCCTCACATTTATCAATATAACCTATAACCTACCCCATTAGTGACATTCTTTTAAGCCACAAAAAGGAGAGAAAGATATAACCCAGCCATGATGCATGTTTTTTTTTACTGTTTTTTTAAATAAACCTTCAATATGACTCAATGGGAGTGCAATGTTAAGTTGATTAAGGAAAAAAAGATAGTAGACGCTTTCTCTCAGCTGTCGTGCAAAACAAAATGGCAAAAGATGCTGGGGCTGGCTGCAGGCCTCAGAGTCTTGCTTAAAGGCACTTCTGCTCACTGTAGGCTCCGAGCCAGTGATAGCAGCAGAGGGAGGACGCTCTCTCCTCCATTAAAGCATATTATTAGGTTATTAGGTGGTGACATCCACGATAGCACCATGTCTTGTCTTCCTTGGCCTGGCCTTGCCCCGTCTGGTCTGGTCTGGTGTCTTATAGGGATTCGGTCTCCCGATGCCTAGCCTAGTAGAGGTCTGTGTGTGTTTGTGTGTGCGTGTGTGTGTGTGTGCATGGATGACTTCAGAGATAATTTTAATATCAGGCCGGTGTGGATTGCTGATAGTGTTTTAAGGCAGGGCCCGGTGGACCGAGCGCTGGTCGTACCTATCTGTAATTAGTAACCATTCCCTATCACTGATAAGATAAACCACGCCTGACCTTTTCCATTCAGTCACCATAGCAACCTGAAACCCCCACCCCAGCACCGCCGCCCTCCCCGCCATATTATTTTAGTGATTAAACAGCAAATAGTGCTGAAGATGTGAGGAGCTGATAAGGGCATGATTAATAATAGTCCTCCACATGGTCCTCTGAGGTGTGTGTGTGTGTGTGTGTGCTGAGGAGGAGGAGGGGCCCATCAGTGTCAAACAGTCACTGTGAAAAGCCTCGGTTTGGCTTTTTGTGGTGAATAATGGAAATTTAAGACGAGCTGAAAGTGAAATAAAAGCAGCGGGATGAGGACGATAGATGTCTCTCTCTCTCTCTCTCAGAGACGCTCTCTGAGGATAGGGAATATTAGCGTTACCCACACCCACTCAGCTTTTACCCACCGTGGCCCTTACATTCTGAGGGGCCGCCGCGCTGGTGGAAGCGCTATCTGTCGATGAATAATGAATGCGGGACTCCAGGATTACCTCGTCCCCACTTTAAAACGCTGCGCCGTGGTTTTAGAGAGAGGTAACCTCTTGATCAGAGAAGCTTGAAGTGCAGCTCGCATTTGTGACAAACGTCCCCTTCAGTGGAAAAATCACTCAGTCATTGGGGAGATGGTGTGAGATACATTCAGGTGTGAATATGATGAAACACTTCCTTAAAAAAATATCAGTTTCTAGAAATACTGATCTCGCACCACATTACATTTAGCCATTTCACACACAGTGTTTGGTCACACTGCGCATGCAATCTATATTATTTAATCATTTGAGGAGGAACAGACAAGCACGTGTTACATTTATCTTCTTTTAAAGCCTCTAGAAGCCTGTCAGCCTCTCTGCCACCAGCTATAGTGGAGGCTTTGAAGCTGTTTTAATTATTTTTTAGGGGAATAATGCTGTCAGGCAAAGACCAAAAAATATGTACATATTTTCAAAACCGGAACCTAACATGTTGGTATTTTATTCCTCTTCATATATGCATTTGATAGACAAAATAAAAAAAGCTACAACTGAAGCTAATTTGACAGTGTTTCAGCGTTTTATTAGCTGATTAACACCACATAAAGAAGTGCTGCTAAAAGCTAACTAGCATAGCTGTGCACAAACATTTTAGAGAGATTTTGAAAAAAAGGCGTATACTTTATTTAAAAAAACAACAAAATAGGCCTGATCCAAGAATGAATACAGCTACTTGCTGTTAGACAGGCTTTTAATTAAAAACTGATGCCATAGGGCAATTTAAAAAGTTTAAACTTATAAAACGGAAGTGGACTAAAAGCAAAAAATGTGTTTTAGCACAAACACTCATACAGAAATCGACTATATGGTTCCCCTCAGCCTTTCAGCCTGTCGTTCAATCGTTTGATTGGTCTGAACTGCAGCAACACCAACCAGGCGCAAAATAATAAATAATATAACGAGAAGTGTACACAAACTGCAAAATCTGCCCAGAACCAACAGTAAAGAAGCAAACATCTTGTAATTATCGATAAATACAAGGCAGGATTCAATTTCCTTCAGGTCTGGCTCTACACGTGTTCAGTGAACAAGCATGTGGCTCTGTAGTGGAGGGGTTTACACGTCCCTCTTGGGATTGAACCCAGGCGGAGACACAAATTTCTTTGGGATTACATTACAAAATGAATGTGACATAAAAATCCTACAAAATCCAACGGTCAAAAGTAGCGTCACATGTTCAATTAAACTTAGAATTTACCAGTTACTGCAGCATTCATGAATGTATTACTGGCAGGGGGGAAACTGAGAGAGCCGTCTGATCATGACCCATGCACGTTACACATACATGATGATAAATACGCCCAAATCTACACGCCAAACTTCCCAGCCCAGTTAATCATTACCTCAAAACGGTGGGCCACCCAACGGCTCTCAGCACTGTGCTCACCCCTAGGAACTCCAGCTCTATATCTCCCTCCATTTGCATGCCACCGAAACGGTGAGTAGGTATGCAAAGCGGCGCGAGTTGACTGAAAGGTCAGTGTGGGTTTGTTAAGGCCACGAAGCCCAAAAAGCTAAGCAGAACCTGGCCGGCTGTTATCGGTCAGATCCTTCAACTGATACAGGCAAAGGGGAAGGGTCGGGGATTGTCCTTCCTTATACTCAAAAGGGAAGTCTTCCCTTTTACCTATGCTGGTGAACTACAGCAATACAGGATGTCCCCATGCACTGTAGGTGCAACCAAAAAACTGGCGACATCAGCAGTAAAGTATAAAGTGATAGATATTATGTACATGCAAATAAACCAGCGTATGCTACAGACTGTTACTCCCACGGAGCCAATCCAACACAAACAATGACTTGGCCAATATCTCTGTCCATAGGTAATGTACAGGTGTCGTTTTAGGATAAAGGACATTTTTCACCAACTTGAAGATATTTCGAACCCAGTCATACATTCTGGATTTACAGTTTTGTTGTTTCAAACAGGCAGAAAAAATAAGCAAGAGAACAAACCCTAACCCTAACCCTAGACAGGTCGCCAACGACCTTCTGGATATTACAAGTTTGTTTTTATTAGAGCAAACTGACCTATAAATCTTTAGGTGCCATATAGATTTTTTTTGTTTAGTGCACCATATCAAATATCATTTCCACATTATGTCTTTCTGGAGATGACCGGATTAACACAGCCATTATTCTGATATTGTTTCTCACACAGGGCTAAGCTCCACAATAAGGACCGGCCTCCTGACATTACAGTCAATGGGGTTGTTTGGTGGTGGTGGTGAGGGGGGTGGTGGTGTGGGGGGGGGGG
>VUQR01023764.1:3662-32317 GCA_015108515.1 Hemichromis elongatus | reverse complement strand
TGTTTTCTCTCAGCCTTATTTTCACTGTGTGCTGGTGTTTGGGTGGGGTGAGCCTACTCGACACAAACGTATGCTTTATATTTTTACATTTGTACAGATTTGTGTCCATGAACCTGAAATACTGTTTTCCACCTTCAGAGGCTGGATCCATACACAACAGATGACAAAACATCTGCATCGCTGCGCCTTCACGTTTGTCGTCTCGTTGCACAGTTGTCACTTTAATGCAGCATGCACTGTGGTTCTGTGAGAAGCGTGAAGTTTAATAACTCCACAGACTACAGCGTGATCGGTGTACATAAGTCCACCTAAACTGTCAGAAAGCAAAAGGAATCCAGGGCCTGTTCCAGCCTGCTGTGTTAGGAACGACGGTTACAAATAAATAATAAATGTGTGAAACAAAGATCGTCATAAGAACAATATGAGTGCGCCTGTGTCAACCAGCCTGTTACTGTCACAATACTGGGTCTCTGACCCGGTGACTTCAGTTTACATTTTAAATTCTTAAGTTATTCCTTTATGTTGAGTAACTGGATTATCTTTTGGTTGCCTTTAGTTTAGTTATGCTTCACTTAGGTCCTCTGTGTTAGTCTGTCATGTTGTTTTCTTGTCCATGTTTGAAGCTGTATTGTCATGTCAGCTTTCCATTCTGTTTCCTGTTTTATTTTGAAGGTCTGTGTCCTATGTCAGTGTAGTCAGCTTTGCTTCCTTTGTGTCATTAGGTCAGATTAGTGTCAGCTTGTTCCCCATGTGTTTCCACTTCCCCTAATCATACTTGTGTGTATTTAGTCTGTCAGTCTCTGTTCATTCCTTGTCAGGTCCTCTGTTGTCCACGTGATGTCCTCAGGTTTCATGTCCCCAGGTTTTTCATGTTGTTTGTTTAGTTCCTCCAATTTAGGGTAATGTTAGTTTTATTTCAGTTTTGCCTTGCCTTCTGTTTGTACCTTTTTTTCTCTCTCTTTTTTTTACCAGCCTCAATAAACGGCTCGCTTTTTGTTAACATTCAAGTTTTGCCTGCATTTTGGGTCCTCTACGTCACACCATATGTGATGGCCAGAGAAGGACCAGGTGTTACTCTAAGGAGGGAAGCCCTCCAAAAACAGAGCAGTGGAGCAGCCATAGGAATAAAACAAACTAAGATGAATTGCTAAAAATGTAATTTATTATACAAAAAGGTTTAAAAGCAATTAAAAACAACCCTGGCCAGGGAGAACACAAAACCAATAAAATATAAACATTAAAAGTCCGGTGGCGTCAGCCACAGCATTAAAGTCTAGTAAAAATCAGAGCGGGGCAGGAAAACCCAGCGGCGTCCCCAGCCATCCCGTCTCTCTGCTCCGGAGTGCTGGAAAAGAAAGGGGGCAGCGATAGTCACTGTTCCTTCCAGTGGACTGGTTCATTGCAGCGCAATATGTCTAGGGCTTACCCCGGATGGGCGGAGCTCTCAACTCCATCTGCCGCCTTTCTGTGTCACACCAGCACTGTGGTTCCGCTGCCACTCGATCCCCCCTCCGTAGCATCCTCCGGTGTCAAGCCACTTCTTCAGCAACCGCACAGCACCCTCTGCTTCTCCGCACTTGCGGCCGCGTCTCCCACTCCCTATTTCACCATCTCTGCGGCTTTTTTCTCCTGACCTGCCAGGCCCTCTTATTGGCCTCTGGGACTTCCCAGGTGTGCCAAGTTAATAATCAGGGAGGGGCTTTCCAGGACAAGTCAACAATAAATACGATAAAAACATGCAATAAAATAATAAGAATAAAACACTACAATATTAAAAAAAAATAATAAAGCACAGCAACTCATGCACAATAAAAAAAAAACCTAGTTAACTTGTCCATTTCCACCCTGTGGACCCAGCTGCTACTGTGGGGATACTTCCGGGCCTAACCTAGGCTTGCTTAATCCCAAGCACTGCTGCCTAGCAGCAACTCATTACCCCACATCCCACAACCCTGCAGCTGACCTCCCATGACAACCTACGTAAGACGCTTCTCATTTCCTCTGCTTGTGGCCAACCACTCATCTGCGCATACTGTCCATACCCATCTGCTCAGGTGGCCCTTGGCTAAGGCTCCAAACAGTTAATCATCTCTCTTCTTATTTTGCCTAACCCTTTAAACTTCAGAAATACTGGGGCATTGGAATACACCCGCATCATCATATTTGCTATTCCCCCAGCTACCTCCGCCTGCTCCTCCGTATTCTGTCGACAACGCCAAATTTATGTAACCACTACGACTGGTGGATCTACAGCTTCACCACAAAGACCGTTCTTATACAAGGGAGAGGGGAGTGAGTGGGTCAGTGCTCAGGGCACAGAGACTAAATCGGCCTTAAACACACAATTTATTTCTGTAGAAAAAGTCAAAACTGGAATTAAATACAATTTTAAAATACCCCTATACAATAAAAAGACCGTTTTCAATACTAGAAACCCTGCCGGCAGAAATAAATATGCACCATCCAGAAAAGTACAATACCTACAATATCTCCTGTACGCCTTTTTGACGCAGCCCTCCCTACGCCAGCTACGGAAGTAAAAGTTGGCGTGTTGAGTCTCCCACCTGTCTCTGTGTCCATGTCACCACAGCAGCAGAAGAGTGCTGCATTCTCCTTGCCACAACTGGTAGCTGCTTCCAGTTCCACATTCAGCTCAGCCATAGCAGCACCGGCCTCCACAACCACGGCTTCCAGTAGGAGGCGGCGTCCATATCGTCACCGAGGCTTCCGCAGCGTGAGGTAGTTGACTATATTTTGGATTCTCCTGTTTTTTTCTAAGGAGGAAACTAAAATTAACACTGCCTTGCCAGTTCCTGGGTCGGCTATGAAAAGCCTGTTCATGTTTATGAAAAGAGTAGGACTGACAATTTACCGGCCAAGTCTTTCAACAGATCATCTTATCCCTCTGCACAATTATCTAGCGTCTCTGTGTCGATCATGCTACAAAGTATAATTCCATGAAGTCAAGTTCTAAGAATGTTTGTATTGGAGATGCTAGCTGTGAGGCTCAGCTAAGCTCCTGTGGTACTGAGACCCAGGCCAAGTTGGATCCAGAGGCTGAGTTTAAGGACTCAGTTTGCTCTGGACCCCCTGAAGAGCCGGTTGCAGTTTCCACATGGGTTACTGGGCAGTTTGTGCAGCATCTTCCAGTGTCTGCTGGGGGTTCTGGTTAACCACTACAGCACTCTGCAGCTCACATTTCACCATCAGTTTCTGCTGAGTATTCTGAAGAGCCCGCCCAGCCGTCAGCAGTTGCTGTGCCGCCACCTGCCTAACCTCCACCAGACGTCTCCACACCTGCTAGCCCTGCCAAGCCTGGTCCTGCCACGCCTCAGCCTGAGGTTGCCGCCATGCCTGGTCTCGTCTGGACCCAGCCTGAGGTCCCCACCACGCCAACTGAAGGTCCAGCCGAGCCCGTCCAGCATCCTGCCACATCTTCTGCAGAGCCACCACCTGCTACATTCCTTGCAAAAGGCAAGAGTGGCAAAATACAAAACTAAGAAAAACTAAACTGGGAGAAGCTAAACATAAAACAAACCTGAAGCCTAGAGACACAAAGGGAGATGCAGGGAGACGCAGGCAGATGCAGGGAAACCACACAGGGTGACGGAGGAAGATAACACAGATGAACCAGCAAGAGGCAGGAGAACACACAGGGCTTAAATACACACAGCAGCAATCAAGGGATGGGAGACAGGAGGGGAACACACCTGGGAGAAATCAGAGCTGACGAGACAGGGGAAACACAAACTGAACACATTCACATGAGACAAAGACCTTCAGAATAAAACAGGAACTTACACACCCACACACAGAGAACCCGACAAGACACTGAACTTAACAGACAGACTCAGTATTGTCAAGCAATACTAAGCTGCATTAATAACAAGATGGAAGAAAACAGCTTAAAGGCCTGTGGATGATATTTTGGATGCTTTAATTAATGGTAGGACTTCTTTGAGCAGTCTTGTAGGAATGTGGTCTGAATTAGTTCGATGTCACCATTTTGTGCTTGTTTTTTGCAGTGCAGCTGTCACATATACACCGACACGGGCAGCAGGAATAGATAAACATGGATGCATGAGTATCTAAATCCAGTTTTAAACTTTCTTTTTATTGCTAGCATTCAGAATCACTTTCCCAGGAAATGGGACTCGTACTTAAAACACAAGGACGCTGTCTCTGGACTGCTGCCCTTCTGCTCTCTGGCAGCAAAGACGATATGGTCAGACTGAGAAAACAAGGGCGAAACATGTCAGGAGTGTAAGTGTCTGCAGATAAACAGCGAGAGAAGAAGACAAACATAAATAAGTCAGCAGTGCCACTCTCTTTCTAAGTCTTGTAATCAGTCGAAAGCAGCAGCACTTCTGGTTCAGATTCTAGAGGACAAACAACATAAATAAGCATCTTTGAGAGCTGTATCAGTCTGTGCCAGTTGGAGCCACTCACTATTTTAGCAAGGGTGCACAGATGTGCAAAATGAATAATTAATCAGCCTAAATTCTGTAAAGAAGCAGAGGCATCAGAGGTAACTTCTGCAGAAGCCTGCGAATGAAAGCAACTCTTATCTCTGACTTCAATTTCCATAGAAGGAGGGCTCAGTTCTATTTGTGCCATTGTAAAGTCTGCATGTTCATCTTAGTTTGGACTAAATGGCCATGAACTTACAATGTGGAGTAAACAGAGAAATAAGTGAATATTTTTCTGTTATATTTTCTGTTATGATTCACATTGCATAATCCCGCGAGAGACAAAAAATTATTTATCTTTATCTATTGTTAGTATGTGAGCTCTGACCCTAAATTTCGCCTGCATTTAAGGTCATCAGTGGTGGGAGTTTACTCAACACTGCCTAATAATTAAAACTAAAACAAGGACTTTTAAAAAGTTCCTTGTTGTTAATGGTTTTGGTTAATACCGTATTGACGATTTCATTAAGAAGCAGGACCCCTTGTAACACCTTGGTTAGGCATTTGTGCTCTTTTGTCGTCTTCCCTAAATCTCTGAAACCGACCTCACACATCTTCTGTCTGCCATCAGACAAACATTAGATTGATATACTTTAAATCTGAGTCAGTGTGAGTCAGAGGTGTACAGAGACAATTTACATAACTAGAATTTGGCTTATTTGCCAAATTGTTCCGTCAAAACTTCATAATGTCCACAAAGTGGGTAGTGAATCGCTCAGGGTTGGGTTTAGGTAGCATTTTATGTATGATTCTACTTATGTGTAAGAAGGACAGAAGTACAAAAGATTACTTTTCAAGTCCAGTCTCTTACATGTATCCTCACGTGGATGCCCCTCCCTGAGCCTTTTCACTTAGTTTGTCCCTTCCACTGTTGCCAGGTGCTTGCTCATAGGGGGGTCACCTGATTGTTAGGGTTTTCTCTGGGGGTAAAGCACCATGAGGTGACTGTTGCTGTGATTGGGCGCTATAGAAATGAAACTGAATTTTATTTAACTGAACTGAATTTTGACCAAACAGATCTTCTGTTATAAGATTTCTAACTTGGGTCTGGCAGAAAGTAGATCCAAGGGATAGCGTTGAACCAAACCATAAGTCCACTTCCAACCCTTCAAAGGTCACCAACTCCATGTTTCATACTTGATATTCTCAGTTATAGCCCGAGTACACCTATGCTAACAAATCCATTCAAAAGTTCTTTAAGCCTTGTCTACATATACAACTATCTGTCAGCGCTAATGGTTGGCCGTTAATAGAGAGTGCAAGCTCTGTTTGTATATATATACCTTTCTAATGCATTCACCACTCCTGCTTTGTTTCATTTGTTTTATTCTTAGTTTAACTCAGGATCCACCCTGAGCCACCATTCACATCCCATGGTTTCTGGTAGTTAAATGACTGATAGTTTCTTTCTTCACGGACGCCTCTTAAATCTGAGAAGCAGACTACATGCTCGCTATTGTTAGTCAGAAAAACACTTCAGTTCCCCAGAGAGTTGGCTAATGCTAGCATGGTGCCAAGTAAGCTGAAGAGGTCTTGAGAAATAAAGCATCCCCTTGTTGTTATGTCTGAAGCACAGGGTTAAGATTAAAACCTACCGATCAGCTCATGTCTCATTCTTGTAAAGATTAACTTCATGAGAACCGGTGGAAGGGGCAAAAATAGAAAAAATAATTATTTTTTACCTGAGAGCAGAACTTCCTGAGTGTGTCTATCACACAAAGGCACAAGAGAGAAAGCGGGAAACGTCCTGCTGAGTATTAAGCACAGCGCTCCAAAGAGCAACAGCTTCTCACCAAATTAACATGTGCCTCTCCTTGGTGTTCAATTCATTAAGCTAATGGATTTTACTGTCAGATACATTGCTATAATTACAAGAGGTTGACTCTCTTCTAAATGAGAAAAATATTAATTTTTACCCAGTGTAATTAGATAAGAGGAGGCATCGCACTCGTAAACCAACAGGGGGTCTTTTACACAATTCAATCATCAATATCTGATCAGAGCAGCTGTTGTGAACATCATTACAGCCAAGCTCTCTCAGCACAGCTCCGTGAGCTCATTATGAAAGTTATGTTGCCACTGTGTCCCGTGTTTCTCCTTCACTAGAGAAGTCAGAAGGAACAAAACAGCACACTTCACACCAATGATCAAATTAGCGGGAAGCCAGCTTGTTTCTCACACGTACACAGTCCTGTTTACCCACCGACTTTGACTATGATAAAGCGTCAGCACATCAACGGAGGCAAGCTGCGTAGAGCTGGTAAAGTGAGGCTGGGGATAGAAAAAAAGGAAAAAGCTGATGAAGCTGAGGGATGAGGAGAAGGTTACAGTGGTGAGTGCCCAGCAGATGCTGCTGTAGAAAGGTCAGTTGTAATTCGTTAGGGAGTGTGTTAAGCTGGAAAGCTGGATGAATGCCCATGTAGATGAGCTGGAGCCATGCTGGCCTAAGTGGCAGGTGTTCCTTTGGCTAAGGATAGTTCAGATAACAAATAATGATAACCAGCTAAATCGGCACTGCTGCTGTCGCAACATAGAAATTCCAGCTTTGATCTCAATGTCAGGTTTGAAACATATGTTAATACATAATTCTATCGTCCTATCATATGATCAGATTCTGTCCAAAATACCTTTAAACACAGTCCTGGACGTTGTGACTGGACAGGATGGGCCTGTTTTGGTTACACTCTGGATTGTGCACACACCCAGAAAATATCCAGGTCTCTGCCAGCTTTTTATTAGATCTTAAATTATTTTCTAGGGCACAGTGGTGCTTCAAGACATATACTATTAAGCATACAAATGAGAATGTCAGTGCGTACAAAACAAATGTTTCTTTTGATCAGACGCTGCCAATAGGTTAAGAAAGAGCTGTGTGAACAGCGTGGCATCTACATCTTATCCTCAGTGGACTTTTCTTCTTTCTGAATCAATGCCAACTTTGAATATGAATGTGATGAAATCCCCAAAGTTATCTGAGAATCATGTAAATCTCCATTAATTTTGGGCTAATCTGTTCAAGTAGAAAACTACTAACGATGAAAATTTAAGAGAAATGTCTGCACCAAATTTTTTTGGCAGCTCAGAGCTGTTGTGATAATCCACTGAAATCCAAAAATACAGTGGAAATGTGGTCCTAGACAGCCAGTGGAACAATACCAAAGACCATTTTTGTTTTCTAGCAAACTTGAATATCTGTATCGGTGACTTTTTTATGACAATCAATCCATTTAGTCTTGAAATTAGAAGTCAGGAGATCAGAAAAATTATTAGTTCATCATTCAGTGGGATTTATTGTTAGAATGAATTTATTAAATTTCAATTAAAGATGAAATTGGACAAAAGTGAAATTGAATGGACAAGTTGCGGCTTTTTTAGGTTTGAGGACATGTAACGTAAGTCAATATGTCACACATGTTAAACCAGCCTTCAACACTAGCCCTGCTCAATAATGCATCGTCACACCGGAGACCAGCTGATAGCAACAACTGGGGTACGTTCTCGGGAGTGTTGTCTGGTTCAGAATAATATCACTAAATCTTGGATTACACTGGGCAATCATCTCTTAGAACCAAAGCCACATAAATACCAAATGTGTGGTCTCATCCATAACTAAGTGATTTGAGAATGCCACTGTATTCACATGGGGCGATTCTGCACTTCCCACACGCAGGCCTCAGATTCCTCCGCTGAGGAGCTTTTGTGACTAGCTGCCCCAGATTGTTCCCTCCATCCTTAAACTGTCAGAGAGATGCAACACACAGCAGAGTGCTTCAAAAAAGAGAGAAGAGGCATTTAAAAAGCTGTAGATGACATCAGCTTTCAACAGTATTACTGTGTGTTTCTAGGTGTCCCTAGACGCACTACGTCTTGCTACATTTGTGACCAAATACACAAATGATACAGAAACTCTGTAACACAGAAACAGTTCCAGCACACAGACACTTTATTTCAGTGTGCAGCCATGGTATACTAATACTACATACTAAATACTAACATCACATATATATTATTTATTTTCTTTCATTTTTGTGACTTTATCAGTCTCTCACGTAGTGGTTGCCCTCTTTTCTTAAACATTGCTTCAGCTCATCGAAGTGTGCGACCGCTCCTTTATGCAAAGCTCTCTTAATATTTTAACAGAGTTGACTTTCAGTAGCTCGTTTGTACCGTCTGAACTTTCCAAATAGGAATGAGAGGATTGTTTACCAGTAAATCAACTCAAACTGTGGTTTACATATAAAAATACTAAAATTAGTTGCCAGACTTGTTTGGGGAGACATTGTTAATCTTGTATACTCTTTATTTACTTGTGTTGGGGTTTTTTGATATTGTTACATATCAGGTTAAACTTTAACAGCCCAAATGGCAGTCAGCAAGTCAAATAACATTTAAGACAAGCACAAATTTAAATTAAAAAAAATCATTTTACAGTTTGAATGATTTTAATGTTGCCTCAACCGGAGCAATAACTGTAAAATTTAACTGTAAAAATCTAATAAGCTGCTTTTTTTCTTTTTTTTCTTCCAACTCTAAAAATGGCAAATAAACTAAAACTATATAAACACATCAGGGAACCAATACGATGACATCACAATGTGAAGCCGTTAAAAATCAAAGGTACAGTGAGTATATTATTTCAACACTACAGTTCAGTACATTGCAGATTATTGTCAACAGTATTCTGATTTTTTGCCCTTCCCATTGTAAGTGCATCCTAGCTACAGTGGACAGTGCAGGACAAACAACTCTGGCCGCTGCTCATCTGCAGCGAGTGTAGTCTGTCAGCCTTCTGTTTACTTCAGCTCAGCTATGTTGACGTCTTAGCTCAGCTCAGGTGTTCACGTCTGTTTACTTTGGAGGAGACTGTAAAACTTTGTAAAAGGAATCTGATGTAATTCGATCAGTCGGTGTAGCTCATTTCTGTCCGATTACGGTCACACTGAGCTGAGCTGTTGAGAATATCTTGAACTTTTCTCAATAAGTGCTGTTGTTAATTCCTCTTAGCTAATGTTAGTGAAAGTTGATTAAGTTATAATGAATTATTCCTGTTTATGTGAATGCCGCTTCACTGTGCTGTGTACACAGGTGCATAATGACACGACAGCATGTGCCACACTTCAAGTTGTTTGCAGCAGCGACCTTTAACTACCTTTAAGTTTGCAAAGGCTCAAATACAACACAAACAAGGCTACAACCTAGGAACCATTCCAGTGAACTGCAGTCATCCTAAAACCCTCTCAGTCCATTTGGTCATTGCTGAATTTATGGGACAGATATCTTTTATAATTCAGGAATAATAATAAGACTAATTTAAGATGTATTAAACACGTTTATAAATTATACAAAAGAAAAAAGAGCTTGTGCTTTTGGCGAGTCCAGGAAGTCAAAACATTACCTGTCCTTGTATTAACTCCACACAGCAGTGTTGGTTATTAAATGCTAGCTGGCTAAGGGTGTCAGGGGACTGTAGCTCTGTCCACCGTTTTAGGGAACATATTTAATTTTAAAGTAAGTTACAGGGCTTTTACCTGCCCTTCTGAGGGGCTTATACTTCACTAGAAACAATCTATGACACATTGTGTTTTATTTATTAGTTTATAGTTTATTATTATTACTTTATTATTATAGCACCAGCCATAAACAGTACGGGAAAGATTCTGGATGAGCACCATGATGCAAAATTGTGGCCCTAGTATATAAAGTATTCTAGAAAAGGTATAAAATGCCACTGTATGTGCGTGTGTGTTTTATGTGTATAGATTTTTTATAGATCTTTTGCCATACTAATATTCCGGTTCCAGTTTATTTCCCACTGCTTTTTTAATCTGTTGCCTTATGATTCCAAGCGCTGTCACCAATCTTTGTATTTTATTATTATCGCATAACGCTTGTTTAATCAGATACTGTGTCTCCTGTGGACTTTTTAATGTCTAAAGTCTCAGATCAACACAGCCCTGCTCTCCAGTATGAGCAGGACAAGCCCTCAACAGCAACATTGTACCCCGTCAGCTAAAACGTTTGCTTTGTACTGTCCCCACCTGAGGACAGTAATAAAGTATGATGTGATTCCATACTAGAGTCTTGATGAGTTTAGGTTGTTGTTATTCAGCCTATTTCTTTGTGCCTTTTTTGACTTTGAGCACCCCTTCAAACATCTCTGCACAGCCCTGCTGTCAAACAACATTACAGGAGGAAAAGACAGAATCTTTGTCATGTTTTAGCTTTTATTTCTATTTATAAGCGCACACATTTTGTCATCTTATGTAAAGACTGACTTTAATGGTGTTTTTTCAGATGTACGGTAAAAGTTAACTGATGTCAAAGGAAATAACATGTCTTTGATTCAATGTGACAGTACTCAACATTTACTGTCTTTTTTTCTTTAAATCAGTAAAAACAGACTTGGCTACCGTGAGACTCTCGCTGCAGACATTATCTGTTCCATCATTAATTATTATACGCAGTTATACAGATGCTCCATAAACTCCATGTTTTCCTGAGTTCTTCCCGCCATACGTTTGACATGGCATGTGATAAGTCCCTCTGCTTTTGTTTAGTCCTGCCTTTGGATTCCTGTTAGCACCTTTAAATACAGCTCCTGCTTCTACAAATAGTTAATTTAGATGCTTCCTTTTTCTATTGACTGGTTATTTGGGATTATTCTTCAAGGCCCCTGAATTGAGGAATTCGGCGGCTGCTTTTGTTTTTAAACATTTCTTTTTAAATCTCACCAGTGATTTCTCTTTTACTTCAAGTTTCAATTTCCTCTGTTGAGGTTCTCAAAGACTTTCACTGTCTCTGTCCTTACCACTTAGCAGTTTCTCTTTCATAAGCCTCTTTTCCACTTGTACCTACTCAGCTCAGCTTGACTTGACTCAGTTCCATTAGGTGGTAGTACCTGGTACCGGTAGTACCTGGTACCGGTAGTACCTGGTACCGGTAGTACCTGGTACCGGTAGTACCTGGTACCGGTAGTACCTGGTACCGGTAGTACCTGGTACCGGTAGTACCTGCTCGGCCAGGTTTCGAAGCAAGCTGAGTCTGTTTGAAAACGTGACATCAACTGACTGCAGACAGAACTTGGCCAGTCAGTGGCATTACTTGATGAGTGATGTGAGTGATTCCTTCATAATGGAAAAAGGACAGAAGTTGAGTTGAGTCAAAGAACTAGTGGAAGAGAGGCTATATATTCTCCGGTCTCCATGTTGCCCTCTGGCTTCAACTGTTACCTCAGCAGACGTAAAGGCATCCTTAAAAGAAGCGTGGACCACATGGCCCTCTTATGTGTAAACAATATATGTAAAAGGAGACACCCGGGGAACATGTTGCACCTTTTCAGTTGATAATTTATTTTTGCATGCCAGGGAACACACGAGGCATGTGTCGGCACTCTGCTGTTCCATTCATGATACAGCCTCAGATATCATACTAGCAGCTTTTAGGAGTGGAGCAGTTAGTCTGCACAAACTCTGATATCTTGAAAATTGAAAGAAAAAAAACAGACCCGCAGCTATTTTTAGGTATGCAGTGTGATGAGTAGTGTCTGGGGAACCGTAAGCACTGTTTTAGCTGCCACGATCAGATCCAGTTGTTGTACTGGAGTTACAAAAGCAATGTTCTTGGATACAAAAGTCACATTTTATAATAATACAATGTAAAAAGAAGTCATGACGATTTAATGTCATTTTACTCCTCATAAAACAGATCACTTCACGTCCTCATCACGATCTTTACATGCCTCCAGTGCCAATCGTCCACGTTGTTCATTTGTTTGCGTTTTCCTCTACTCTCACTCTTACCCTCTCTTTCTTTCTCTTCCTCCCTCTTGGCTGGGCTTTGGCTCTTGTAGGATTCTGGCTGGCTGGCACACCAGGACAATTACCTAATCACGTTGCTGCAGTATTTATAAATGAGCTCTCACCACCCACTCTCCGCCAGATTGTCTGTTAGCCACGGTGTTATAAAAATTCAGACTCCATTACTGTTGTCCTTTTGGATTTCTATTTTCCTTGCTTTTTTCACACCAAACTGTGCACTCCAGATTTCCCACATGTCCCGGCGAACTACTTCTACCCTAAACCAGCCACCTTCTTGCTGCCAGTCCCTGCCAGTCCACTCACCACTCTCTCCACTAGTGAAACCACAGATGTGACTGCAAATTGTTGTTTTTCCTGAAAAGTCCTAAAGGTCTCAAGGAGACCACTCGCTGCTGCTGCAAACAGCTTGAAGTGTGACACATGCTATCGTGCCAGTAGCACCTATTCACACAGTACAGGGAAGAGGGAGGATCTGTTCGGATACACTACACACAGCCTTCATTCAGGACACGCTTTACCGGATTTGGCCCCTTGCAACTTTGTCCTCTAACACAAATAGAAATTCAAGTTGAAGGCTCACAGTTCTGGTACAGTGGAGGAGAGCCAACACTTAACACAGACACAGGTCCAAGTGGTCAGAATAGGAGGTCTAGGTATTGATCTAACAAAAGCAGCTGGGCTGGAAGTTGTGCAGCATTGCACAAGGAGATGGCCAAATTTAAATTAAGTGTGTTTTTTCTCTTTATGAGTGCCCTGAAAACCTTTCACAATTAGATTACTATTATTATTATTACCAACTGATTTTAAAATGAGACGACCGTCCTCCGGGTGAATTCGAGCCAGCTGAATAATACCAAAATGCACACAAGAAGAAAAAAAAACACTTTCAGTTAGTGCTCAATTGTATATTATTGTATTTCTTCAGAAAGAGCAATGCTGATTGAAATTATCTTTAATACGCCCTCAGCCAAAATAATAACCAGACTGTAGACAGTACATAACCCTAAACTCCTAAAATGAATTAAGCTTCACCAATAAATTGTGAGCTATTTAATGAAGAATTATGACTACACATTGAGGACTGTGAAACTGTAGAGAAATTAGAAGTTGGTCATTCATTCCGTATGCAGTATAGCAAGTAGTAAAACTGCCAATTAATCATAGTAGCGCCACACATTAAGAGTAGCAGCATGAGAAAGCGAGCGGCTGCAGAGCTCTGAGTGAGCTAGTGCCACAAAGAACTGCTGAAGCGTTGATCACGTAAAATCATGATGAGGTCTTTTTGAAAAAGGTTCACAGTATGCACATTTCTCACTACACTTAACTATGACGCTGACTGTGACAAATTATAGAAAGCAAGAGCCAGTGTAGTTACACACCACAGTTTCCAAAGCAGTTAGAAAACTGTGTAAAATGTAAATAAACACAAAGTGCAATCATTTAAATCTGTATGTCCATGCAACCAGGAATATGTGGTGACCGTCTGGTTTTTTATTGTCTACAACCAGCAATCCATTTACCAGCTTCTCTTTTGAAATTCAGTAATGCAAACCAGTGACTTTTCTAGTCTCTAAATGCGCTGTCTGTTAAATAGTGCTTTTCTGCTCTACTTGATCACGCAGAGCACTTTACACAACATGCTTCATTCAACTATTCATGTGAGCACTGCTTTCTATGGCGAATAGCTTTCGACTGTATCTAACATTGACACTCATCCAAGCATCAGAGAGGAACTTGGGTTTCAGTATCTTGTCGAGGGTTCTTTGGCATGTAGACTGGACCCACCAGTGACTGAACCACCAACCTTGTGACTACTAGAGAGCCTGTTCTAGCTACAGGAGCTCAGCCTGTAGCACTGTTTCCCTACACGCTGGCTCACTGGCTGTACTGCTCTTATGGAAGTTGTTGATATCATCCTACTGCTTCCTCAAAAAGAATCTGGTCCATAGGTGGGACGTTCTCCAGAACCTGCAGCAGACAGAGTCCTGTTTGTGGCAACATCAGAGATGCTGCAGAGCAGAACAAAGACCACTAGGTCCAGCAGCTTTAAAAAGATTTCATCTAAAGGATGAGATACCCCACTAGTGAAACACTTAATAATATATTTTTAAGTTATTTAATTTTATTAAAATGCTTGCCAAATAAAAGAACAGCTACAGAAAAATTTAAATGGTTGCATATTCAGGACTCTTACCTCCCGCATCGGAAATAAGAATCAAAATTAATGTAAAAATGAATTCTGCTCTGATCTGATAGTGTAAATCAGATCCTGGGCACAAGAAAACTTCTGAAACACATAGTTCATCACTGCATCCACTAACATTAAATATGCAGTTCTGACAGTCCTCTGAATTCGAGCTCTTTTAAGAGTTGAAGTGAAAAGCGGTCCTGTGGTGTGACCGCTCACAATTTGAAATTCCTTTTGGAAATAATGAAAGCTGCATCCTCCAGGCTACAGAGGAGATGACTATGAAACTAGCTGTCAGCGCACTGCACTGATGGTATGGAGGGAACATCAGTGTGCATGCCATGGATAACTGACTATATAACATTTACATAGTTTGACACAACATATTCTGCCATCCAGAAAAAAAAAATGCAAAACTACAGTCAGCATGTATCAGACTATCATGGTACAACTTCAAAGATGAAACCCAGAGGTTAAGAGTGCAGCACCCTTTCAATTCAAAGGCAGTTGCACAGATCACCTGGTGGGAGAGAACATGTCTGCAAATCATTGTTATCAGACTGACTGCAATTACTGTCGGACAGATAGGCAAAGGTTTGCAGATGTAATGACTGTATATTATAATAAGTATAATAACTGTTATGTAAGGAGTGCACCTACAATGTGTCTCTTTATAGTAGAAGACTCGACTCAACTAGTTGCCAACTGGTTTTATTCTGGTTATATTGCAGTACAAAAGCAGGGTTGCCTGTGCATGCAATTACCACCTTGACACTATTCAGTTACAAACTGATGGCTAGCCAACTGGCTCTATCCTATTCAATCTTATTTTAATCTTGATGCATGAAAAATGCTCTGAATACAGAAACTGACAAGTGGTCGCAGACTTGGTCCCAGTCTTCAGAGCAACCATTTCTAATGCAACGAGACTCCAAGTTCATTGCACACCATCACACTAACTTTATCCAACCACTGTTTTCCCTAGTGTGACTGTAGCATAATTACAAGGTTTATTAGGAGATGTATATTTAAATGTTCACAGCGCAGTTTTATGTTGGTGTCTCCACATATAACTTGTGTATGACTTGCACTAAGAACATGCGTCTGTGCATGCAGGAAGGACCTTCACCATCTTCATTATAAAATGGGTTAAAAACAGAAGGAGTCTGCTGGTTTGATTTGAAATTAGAGCTTAGTGTAATAGTGCTTTTAAAGAGTTGCCAGTGTGTGTTTCTCTGTGAAGGACTCTTCTGTGTGTGAAGAGGGCACAGTCCACAGTAGAGGCGAGACAGGTAAACCATTTTATACACATAAAAACAAATTGATCAACTGGCCTAAATGGTGTTTTTTTTAAGAGCCAGATGACTGTTACGATGTCATCCCACCTTCTTTCCACTTGTATTTACCTGTTACTTTAGGCTAAATCATCCACCATTTAGGAAAGTTAGACTGTCCTACTGGTAAATATGTTGTTCTCTATTGAGCCTGAAGGCTGAAACTGTCCAATCTGTTTCTCTCTTCCTCCAAAGTGTAGCAGTATATTACACACCGAGCACATAGTGTACCATATATAAACAACCCGATATCATGGCAAAGCGTGTAATAGACATGCCATTCAACCGTGTTCATTTCATGCTTTGCCTCGCCAAAATGTGAAATCTATATGCATGAAGAAGTTGCATTACCAGTAGGGGAGATAAAGCCACAAAGTTGGTAGTGAGCAAAAAACTTATTCAGTACATTCCAGGGTCATTAGTCATCACAAACAACTAAGCTAGGCAGCTAATATGTACATACATGTAAATTTCCTAATAATGTCTCTTTAAATGCTTTCTGGTGATTATTTTCATGCTGGCTTGAAATAAATTACCTCCCTGTGCTGGTACTCCAGGTTACTGAATCTTCTGCACGTGTGTACATTTCACGTTTCACGTTCACGAGGCAAAGCGTGAAATGAACATGGTAGACCGGAGTGTCTGTTACACCTTTTGCCGTAATACGAGGTTGATATACACCAAAAGCGTTATATTTTAGCAGAAAATCCATCCTCAAAAAAGAAGTTGACATCGAGCGACGATGAGCTGATCCTGATGTTTCTAAACAAGAAAAGGAAGAAACTGAGATTCTGGGTTCATCCAGTTCTCAAACGAAGGCAGCAGCAGGGAGAATTTCACGGTTTGATCCAGGAGTTGAGGCTGTATCACGACTGCTTTTGTACATATTCCAGAACTCTTGCTGGCAAAGTTGGGACCACATCTCAGAAGGCAGAGTAATAACTTCAAAGTTGAATGACCAAGGGCAACATCTAGTTCCAGTTCTTGGTAAAACGTTAAAGTTAAATCACCAACAGCTTCAGTTTTGTTTTGGTTAAGATCTTGACAGATTAGTTCCAGTGGGCCATGCAGACCACCAGGGAAACAACAGTGTAGCAGAAATGCATGTATGCATGACTTGGCAAAGTACAGTGCAACTAAAGCTGGTGATACCAGGTCTGTGGAGAACCAGCGTCTGAGTGTGTGTAGACTTGTATAGTTCTTCTGTTAACCAAGTCAAATTGTGGAGTGTGATGAGTAGTTTCCATATGCAGGATCTTTGTCTTGGAAACTAAGTTTTGCACAAGTGAAAATAAGTGAACTCACAGCTGACCATCCAACGCCAATGAGTGCTATGAAGACCTGCCAACAGTAAAGTGAAACTCTTTGCCAAAACTGTTTAGGATGATGGTCAAACCAACAGCATTCACAGCCAGTACAAACTGACAACATTGACAACAGGCTCATAGCTAAGCTTTCATGTGGGATCACAGCCAACCATTGTTAAAGCTTTTATTTTGTCTTTTATCTTTTCTGTAAGTGACTTTGAATAATTGTGATCACTGCAGACTTTTACAGTGCTATGATGTCATGGATCTCGTGATGAAAGAACAAGCTTTATTCAAAAATTGCAAAAACTCAGCTTTTTAGATTTTGATGCATTACTCTGAAACCTACATCATCCACTTTTGTCTGAAAAGTGATGCATAGCAAATGAACAAAGTTGCAATCTGAGCAGCCGAAAATTGTCAAAAGCTATAGACCTCATGGTCCACCATTTATTCACATTCACTCCAAGTCCTCTCCACAGCACCTCCTTTTATCTCATTTTGCCTGACTTTGCAAGTGAAACAAATGGGTGTTAAACGTCTAGCACAGCAGAAATAATCAATCACTGATACGGTACAATGGCCAGTATTCTACTTGTGAATGGATGGGACTATAGTTAGCTTTGCTGACCTGTTGCTGACAATGAATT
Source organism: Hemichromis elongatus (assembly GCA_015108515.1). NCBI lineage: Eukaryota > Metazoa > Chordata > Actinopteri > Cichliformes > Cichlidae > Hemichromis > Hemichromis elongatus. Next base: position 14,552 of record VUQR01023764.1, on the reverse strand, counting down.
ATTATAAGGAATAAAGTAAGCTTGTCGGTCACCAGTTTTGGAGGGCCTCCAGCACTGTTCTCTGGGGCCAGATACTGGTGTAAAATCCAACGTAAGCAAAGATTCTCTGGTTAAAAAAACGCCACCTGAAAGTCCCAAAGCTGTATCTTCTTCTATGCTGAGTGGAAGACAAAGACGGTGAAGAGAATGCTTGGACCAATGCCACAACTAAGTAAAAGCAAAACATTAGAGTAGAAATTGGCAATAATTCTTCTTGTTATTCAGATCTACACAGATTGTTTTTCAATTGCTTACACAGCCAGTAGCACACAGATGTAGACCGTATCAATTAAATCACAGTATGACTGATATGATCTTTTGTAGTAATCCTCACTATCAGTATCCCTTGTATAGCTATTTATCCATACGTAAACACAATATTTATACCCCACTAGTATTAAGTGGGGTACTACTGTGTATTTGGAATCAATTTTTATACAGCTACATTCAGTGAAAGGCAAACACAGCATAACCTCCAATAACCAATCGTCAATCACAGTGGTTGTGACAGGTAATGATTTGGGCTTGTTTTCCATCCACAGAGTCCAGCAACTTGCCATCTTTGAGTCAACCGTGATGTATTCTAGGGTCAAATTTGAGGTCATCGGTCCAACTGGGATTTGTTATAAATCTTTAAAAAAACAACAGCAACAGACATCTAGATGTTAATTATTTCTATATGTGTGAAGATGGTCTCACAATGTTTTGTTGAGATCAGACAACACAATAAGGAGGAGGTAAGCTACTGAAAGAGGGTGTACCTTATTTTAAACATGGTTTTACATTCACTTACCTGTTAACTGCACATTCGTAAACAATTAAGCTTCCTTGTTTCATTGGACTTTGACTTTTTAGAGTTTGACGGGACACTAAAAACTCCTAGGGTTTCAAATATCTATTACTGGTGTTTACTGAGAAGGAAAAAGGGGAAAATACAAGGGTTGCTTTTTAAAATACCTTGATCAGAAATCTAAAACCCCAAACTACTTTTGTAAAGACAGAAAACCGAGAAAATAAATATTTGACATTTTTGCTTCAAGGACTGATGACAATGATTTACAGACTTTCTTCTTATTAAACTGTGATTGACTAGTTTAAGAAGTAAATTTAATCTGGATCAGATGAAAAGCTTTAGTCCTTGGTATCGATGAAGGAATAAGACTCTAAATAGCTACACTGGTGACATGGCTTTCTAGCATGCATTGTCTGTATACGACCGAAGTAATCCTGAACTGAAATCCACTAACAATGATTTATACATATGACAAAATTTTACATATCATAACTATCATCATCACCACCTTCATCTTCATTGTCCTTTTTATCGCCATCACTGGCATCATCATCAAATCCAAGCAGGATGTCTGCAGTAATAACTGTTCCCGCCACTCTCTGAGTGTTGATTACCCCACAACTTGATTGCAAAGGACTTCACTCTCAGTCTCAGTAGAGGTCCCGTGTTCAGCCTAATTGCAAGTCTTGTTAGCCAGTCTAATACTAGGGTGCTCTGCTGCTTACATAGCCCAAAAGACATGAGCTTCAATCTCTGCAGATACCACGATGAGAGACAACAACCCATGAAATACAAGCATTGTCTTATCCTGGTATCTAAGAGGTCGTGAGTGACAGACCTACAGTTAGTGTTAGTGTCTGAGTTTAGTTATTGTCCACCAATTTTTTTGGCCCATTTAAATTCTTTATGCGATTTAATGTGAGATGCTTTTATTTTCAATTTTCACCTTTACTGAGAACATGACACGTGATTTTTTGACCCAGTTTACACACCACCACCACCACCACTACCACCACACTATTTTTTTTTGCAATTGACTGAATTCTGTCATGCAGACAATGGTCACTTTTACATTACTGTTTTTGGGGCTGTACCGTTGTTTGTCACAGTACACACTCCACAATTTGCATACAAGCACAGGATGCGTTGCACGTGTGGCATACAGTGTGTATCTAACCACAACCCCACAACCATCACTAAGAACAGTCTCTCTCTCTCTCTCAGTCTTTTTGTGTTTGCGTGTCTGCATCTTCATGTCAGCTAAAAATTTGTACCCTCCCACACAAGTCTCTCTTCCTGATTGGCTGAAGCAAAAGTCCGCAGAGGGATGATTTTTTTTTATAGCAACTTGTAGCTAGTTGGAGAGATTTAATATCACATATGTGCACGCTGTTGCTCTTGAACGTGCACAACAACTGGCTTAGATACACAACAGACATGCACAGTCAGTATCTTCTGCGTACTTTTCCATTAATGCAACTGCTCTCAGAGGCTGCAATAAATCTGAGATGACAATGTTGCTAGGTCCAGCCAATTTAAGCTGTTATTTACTATCACTCTTTCTTTGCAAAAGTTCAAATCTAAAGTTGACAAGTTCAGACACCTTCAGATTCATGAAAAGCAGTGCATGTGTGAAAGAGAATATAATGTCTTTTAGGAAATCCAGCTAAAAAAGGAAATCGGACTGCAACTAGGTGATGGTCAAGGATTTAGTAAGTAAAGAACAAAGGAAAGTGCATATATAATAAGAGCAGCTGTCTCACCTCTCCGTGCTCGCTGTGAGCTGTAATGTCTAAAGAATCTGCTTCCTCTATCATTGGCAGCATTTTGTCCAGCTGGTGCTCTGGGGCCGTGTGAGAGATTCTAACATTGCTCCCAGGGGGGCAAATTAGCTGGACTGGTTGAGCGAAGCTGCAAAGAGACTTTACATCCTATTCCAGAGACCTGTGCACTGATCTGCCTCCCATTCTCTCTCTATTATTCTGCTGCTCTGGCTTTGGGGAGGCAAAGGCTGGCCAAATTGTAATGTCATGCCTTGAGGTCAAAACAATGAGCATTTGCTTTGTGTTTGCTGCTAAGTGGCCTATTCCCATTCAGTGTGACCCAAGTGGCGTCCACAGATCTGCTGAGTGAAAACATTAGCACTCACACTGGGCATACTGCCTGCACTTCAGTAATATAATCAGCTTGGTGTTCAGCCAGAACAGACATTTAGGGCAAATGTTGACTCGGTGCAACAATAAAATAGTGACACTGGTCGTCTAATGAGATTAGTTCTTCCCAGCGCGGGTATGACATCGAGGAGGATTCAAACTCAAATAATGAAATAATATGCTGTCAGAGAAATAGTGTGGCTTGGGACATGACAGCACAAACCTGCTGGATGATCCTGTAGTTAAAGTAACTTGGAAATTGCGCCCATAGCAGCTTACAAGCTTACACAAAAAGCACTTAACTACAAGGTGACATATCCATGCATCTCAGATTTAAAAGACTCTTTGTGGACAGCTAAAGTGTTTCCAGACAAGGTGAAACAAGTGTTGTGTATGACCAATGCTATAGTTAATATATGGAAATTACTTTTTCCATCTAATGGCTTGACTTCACTAAAGTCCTTAACCTGGTAATATTTGGATTTAGGGTTAAGATAGATTGATAAAAAGATGGGTTCTTGGTTTTGGTCATGTCTCCTTCTCTTCTTTTAATCTCTTTAAAGACACATAAAGGGAAACCTGTAATCTAACATTCTACACTCATTGGTCATTTTGTGGGGTACACCTTACTAGTTCTGGGCTGAACACCCTTTAGCCTTTAGAACTGTTTTAATTCTTCACAGCATGAACTATTTAACAAGTTCCTGAAAACATTCCTCTGAGATTTTAGTCCTTATTGTCATAAAAGGATTGCACAGATGTTGCATATCCATTATGCAGATCTCCTGTTCCAGTGCATCCACTTTCTACGGGATTGAGATCTGCTGACTGTGAAGGCCATCTGAGTATAATGAACTCACTGTCATGTTTACAAAATCAGTTTGAGATAAATTGAGCTTTGTGACATGCTTTATCCTGCTGGAAGCAGCCATCAGATGACACATGCAGCGTGCTCATAAAGAGATGAACATGGTTAAGTAGCAATATTCAGGTAGTCTGATCCTCAGGGGATAAAAGCCTATCAAGGAAATATCCAAAACAGTTGGTGTGGTCTTCTGCTGCTGAAAGATCTGACATTGATTTGCATTCACAGACGCTCTTCTGCATACTTTGGTTGTGCCAAGTGATTATTTGCAATTACTATGGCCTTCCTGCCTCCTTAAAGCCATGATTACATTGTTTACACTAACAAGTAGCTGTGTACCGAATAAATTGGCTTTTGAGTGTTTTGAAATTCAGAAAATTTGCCTGTTAAGCACAAACTAAATAGACAACATAGCCGATGACCTGGTTAAGAGATGAAAAGGACCATGCTTTGTTTTATTCTTTATAAACAGGTGGAAGTTTTTGGATGCTTTGTTTAACATCTTATTCAGTAACTCCGTTTTTATAAGCAGATACAAGTGGTTCTGCATATGTGAGGCCAGTCTGGAAGCTGAGAGACAAGATTACACACTTTTGATCAAGCGTACATTATCTTCTGTGATTCAACTGAGTTTTCTTAGTTGTTTCCTTCAAAACAACTTCCAAGCTCTGTGTAATAAATGTGCTCAGCGCCAATGGTTGGAGCACTTGGTTACTTTGTGTGCTATTTATAAAAATCTCAAGACACATCTCAATTGACCCGCTGTGATAGGAATAACAGAGAGAGAATGGAAACAACTTTGGCAAGGATGCAATGGAAAGCAACAAAGAAGCAGAGCAATTTTAACTCTGCAAAACAAACATATTATTGATGATGTGGAAACGCGGAGCTTCAAAGCCTCTTATTTATAGGCATCACAAATTACAGACAGCATGCGGGCGAATGGAAGCGCTTTTTTCTTCAATTGAAGGTTTTCACAAACAGAAAGGATGACTTGAGTGGAAAAAAATATCACTGGAATATTAAAGATAGGGTTGATGAAGGAGCTTTATTATCAGACACACTTTATAACATGTTGCTGTTTTAGTGCAGAACTTTAATGTTAAAAGAAAAGAAACGATGAGGAAAAAGGTTTGTGTCCCAGGGCAAATTTGTAAACCTTCAACGGTACCGTCTATTGTTCCGCACGAGGGGAAACTTGATGATATAACTTTAAATGTTTGTATACTTTAAATACGGCAGATGGCACTTTGAACACCCACTTGGTAAACTGGTGCATAATTCTTTTATTCCTTTTCTCATCTTGCAGGAGGCTGCAGAATAAAGCACACCTGAGATGTGTCTGGAATCCTTAAGTATGTGTTGATGGTGCAGCGGAAGGAGGAGGAAGCCCTTGGTAAGAAAAAACATACAATACTCACATAGCAAAGTGTCACATGAAAGTAAACAGCCTTAAAAAAGTTTGCCTTGTATTGATGTGCATGGGTTTATTCCTGACTTTTTTCTTGTTTTACACAGGGATACATTAAATATCAGCAGCCATATAGACTCTGTTGCCAAATCATTGAATTCAGATTTTTTTCAATCATGAACACCGGTGTATAGAATCTACAAACATTTGTGAAAGAATAGCTCTCTCTCTAAATCTCAGTGAATTCCAGCATTATACCGTAATAACATGCAACCAGTGCAAGTCTAGTCATGAAATTTTCTCACTAAATATTTCAGCCAACCGTTAGTGGTATTATAACAAAGTGGAAGCCACTGAATGACAGCAACTCATCCATGAAGTGGTAGGGCAAATAAAATCACAGCAGCTTTCGGCAGAGTCAATCGCTACAGACTTCAGCCTTCAGATTAGCTCAAGAACAGTGCATAGAGAGCTTCATAGAATGGGTTTCCATGGCCGAGCAGCTGCATCCAAGCATTGCATCACCAAGCCCAGAGCAATATGTCGGATGCAGTGGTTTAAAGCACAACACCACTGAACTCTAAAGCAGTGGAGACATGAGCATTCATGCTTCTCTGTCTGGGAAGCTGAAGGATGAGTCCGGGTTTGGCAGTTGCCAAGAGAGCCGTGCCAAGTGTAAAGTTTGATAGAAGGGGGAATGGGGTGCTTTTCTTAACTTGGGCTCAGCCCCTTAGTTCCAGTGAAAGGAACTCTTAACATTCAGCATACCAAAACATTTTGGACCATTTCATACTCCCAACTTTGTTTGAACAGTTTGAGGATGGTCCCTTCCTGTCCCAACGTGACTGGACACCACAAAGCAGAGGCCATAAAAACATGGACGAGCGAGCTTGGTGTAGAAGAACTTGACTGGACTGCAGGTAGTCCTGACCTTAACCTGTATAACACCTTTGGGATGAACTGGAGCAGAGACTGCGAGCCAGACCTTCTCATCCAACATCAATGTCTGACCTCACAAATGTGCTTCTGTGAGAAAAGTCAGAATTTTCTTTAAACACACTTCTAAACCTGTGAAAAGCCTTCCCAGAAGAGTTGAAGCTGTTATAGCTGCAAAGGGAGGGGCAACATTATATTAAACACTATGGATTATTAATGGGATGTAACTCAAATTTATGTGTGTGAAGGCAGACAAACAAGATTTTTTTGGCGATATAGTGTGCTACTGGCTAATACGCAAAGCCTTCTGCCAGTGCAGAGCCGGTTTTCGCAACATCAAGGTGTTGCCGAAGTTAGAAAAACTGCATTTTAATGCCATTTAAGCAAACTATTTTTATTAAACTGATAAGAACATGTTTTATTACGGTGCCACAGTGTAACCCTCCAGATATCAATCCACAGATCAGTTGTTACTAGTGGAACTGGCAGCTACTGAGAAAAGGGCAACTGTCAGCGGCTGGAACAACATTAAAAAGGAAAATGCCTTTTCCCTTGTTTTGGAGTACTTGGGGACACGTGTGTGTGTGTGTGTGTGTGTGTGTGTGTGTGTGTGTGTGTGTGTGTGCGTGTGTGTGTCCACTCTTCTCACATAACTTTCACTGACAGCCCACTGATGTGTTGATGTCGGCTGAGGCAAATAACATCACCAGTGCCCGATACAAATGCCAGAACTGTCAGCGCATTATCTATCTATGAAAGAGGGGCTCTTATAGTCATCTACGTTTGCCAGTCCCAGTCTAAATGATATACACTGAAAAATATTGATGGTCGACACAACTTTTGATACAACTGGAAAAAAAACCCATCAAAAAGCCAAGTGTGGAACATTTTGAGAACATATGAATCAGTCGCTGCAACAAACAAACAATTATAAGTCATCATTATCTGTGAAATAATAATTTCAATAAGAACACAAAGGAAGTGTCAAAGAGATCTGCTACATCCCTACTGCGTTTTTGTTTTGTTTTTTATCACTTAAAATGTATTATGCAATTTATTTGTGTTTTTCGAGAGGGTGATGGGGGCTATATGTTGACGAGTGCATGTACAGTGGGTAACCTGGCATACGGGAGTCAGTCCACCTCTGATACTAAGCGAATCGTTCCATTCACCACCAAAACAACTAAAGTTCTTCTCTTTTTAAATCTGGTGTTGGAAACCATTCAGGTCAGGCAAATTTCTGCAACTCCTCCCTAAGGCTGACACAGGTGTGTTCAGCTCCTTCCTATCCATCTTACATGTCATCTTTAAGTCTTTAAGATCTTAAGAGAATCAGAAAGCGCGTTGTTATGCATGTTAAGGACAACCTGGGGCTCTGTGGGGGCAGCTGATCACTTAACATACATTACAGGCTGCAGGAAAAAGCTCAATGTGAAGTGTGACACACTCTCCAAAGGTTATTGGAGGATTTTGCCCCCGGGGTGGAGGAGTGTCTGCAGCATTGTTTGTACAGTACTGGGCTGTGTGTTGAATTATTTAAAGTTAAACCTCTGACTTCAGTAATGGACTATTACACCGAGATTGTTTCTGAATATGTCTTCATTTATAGCTTATCGAGAGGGAATCCCTCGGGGATCGATCGGGGGTTTCACCTCTCCAGCACGCAGGACCATTACACAAGACATAAGGTCAATCACCAGCAACCAGGCTGCTCCGCTCACTTTTTCACCCCGGCGTGCGCCGCAGCGCGCAGGCAGCAGCACCGCTGCGCTGCGCTCCTTCTGACGGGATTCTCCATGCAACAAGGACCTCGGTGTTAAAGATATCAGCATGCAACACCACAACCATGCTTGTCCCCTGCAGCAAGGCATCTGCATAAAGTCACACTCACTCACTCCTAAACAAGCGTGCACGTCTCTCATCACAGTCTAGAAAAAAAGAGCGAGAAAGAAGAAGAAAGCAGACAGGAGCAGTAACGCGTGCAGATCATACCTGTAACTCCACGCTATAGCCCTGATGGAAATGCGTCGGGAACACCGCCAGCTGATGTTGCACTTGGAGGGAAACTGTATAATCCATGAACCAGAAGAAGATGCTGAAGAGCGGAACTGAGCGGGAGACGCGTCTGCTGCTGGCAGCGGTACTACACTGTAGTACAATCCGAGCGTGCTCTCCGCCCCGCTGCGCTCCCATTGGCCGCGCGCCGCTCATCAGCCACGTCAGTTGACTTTGAGGCAGCAGGTAGGCAGCGGCATCTCCCATTAGCAAATGTCATCCGTTTACTCGTTTGTGATGTGCAGGCAGGAGCACGGGCTGGGCATGAAACAGTCTGCAAAGAGCCTTTTATGGTTCATGTAGGAGTATCGTTATTACTGATATGAGCAGTGGATATTCTGTGTGGCAAAAGCATTTTTTTAATTTCCTTTTTAGTTATTATTTCATGTATACATCGTTAACCTGACATGCCTTTCAGCCTTAGCATGTAAGTGCTGAGATTAGCCTTTTGGACAACTCAGCAGAGTAAGTCTAAAAAGCAGAGGTAAAGGCCATTTGTGCACCTGCTAACTAAAAGGTGCCTTTGTGCTATCCAGAACCTACACAGCATGCTGTAGCTGTCTATTGCCACTAGGGGACACTGTCAAAAACATGCCCTTAGCTGGTCCTTCTGCCAGGCGTCATAATCACAGTAAAAATATATAAAGAACTTAGCCTCCAGGTCAGAAAAATTAAGGACCCTGTCACATGGCCTGATGTTACATTTGGTACTGTTTTGGTGTCGCTCTCTCGCGCATCTCTCGATTTTGTAACCTGGTGGGTTGCCAAGTGGAAGACACGAGTGTAGGACCATATCAGCGTTTGCAGCTGTTTTGATGATATCTCTGTGCAGAAGCTCAGTGATTCACAGATTACACAGAGGGAGGTGTTCCAACAGTTTGAAAACGTGAGACTGTGGATAAAACTTTAAAAGAAAAAAAAAACTGCAATGTTTTTGCTTCCAGTTTTGACTTCTTCTCCGTCTGTGTCAGTGCTGAGGTGGAGGTAGGGTCTGAGTGGTGACAACTAATGTTCATGAGAATACAGCAGCTTCCTTAAAAATGAGCATACAGTAAATAGAAGGGACTGTGTGATGATGTTGCAGCGCTTCAAGCCAGTATGGGTGTGCCTTGCATCCTTACATCTGTGTTTTTTAGGTTGGGTTTTTTTTTTAAGCCAAAATGACAAGTGTGAAAACACTAATCTTGAGGTTTAAGAAGTCAATGGATGACAGTGCTGGGTAAGGTACACTGAGCTTCTTTGTATTGAAGTGAAACAGAGTTTTAAACCCAATGACAAAGTCCTCTGCAGCCGTGGTCTGTGCTCTGTGCACTGTTGGCTTTATTTGAGGACTGCATGCAAGCACATCTGGGTAAGTTGCATACCCGCAATCCTTTGTTATGTGCAGCCAGATATCCATGCAAATAGACACAAACATGGTAACATAAATTCCACTTAAGCCTTGCTTGCTACCTTTTCATAAGCACATCTGCTGGCCACCCGCATGAATACCTGTAAATGCCTGTTTAATGACGCCTCACTTACAAAAGTAACATTTCTTTGATGCTAGATCTTAGAAAAAGTTATAAGGCTTTACATTATCCCTTTCATGGGTACGAGAATCTTTAGGGCCGTGAACGTTCACACGTTTGCTGTCACATTTTATTTGTAGTGTGAACAACCAGACAGAAAAAATCGGATTTGATCAGAAAATCGGAATTGAGCGTTAAGACCTGCAGTGTGAACGTAGCCTAAATCAATTAACAGTAACCTGAAACCCAAGGATGATATTTAGGAGGACGCCGTCTGTTCTTTTACGTCACTGAAGCACGGTTGTCAGTTTCAGGGAACACAACAAGGCTAGGAAACATTTACTTCAACTCCAAACGTTTGTGCTCTATTTAGTGCTTGCAGAAAAAGAAATGGCAATAATGAATGAAGGCTTAGTCAACCGCAATGAATGCAGAAATACGTGAATGAATCACCATTTGAATCGATCTGTTTTGCTCACAACCTGTTAGAACTCAGCGAAACTCAATTTTTCACTGATGCATGAAAAATAAGCCGGTGTCTAATGAAAAAAGAAACAAAGGATTTTGTTTTGCATATTTGCAGCAATGCCAGGCAGTCCTCATTTGCATTCGCAAATTCTTTCTTTCATGTGACGGTAGGAAGTCAATAATCTGCTTCGCACTAATTTCCTTTTCTCTTTTTTTGGATTTATGGATTTAGCAAATTTGCTTTGTCTTCAGATTTTAAAGTTATATATTGATCGAAGCTCCCGTCACTCTCACTGGTGCGTTCTGCTGAAGCTTTTCTCGTGATAAACTTGGTTCTGGAGGAGGACGTGTATTCTCTGTTGCAGCCACTGTTTCATCTTTTCTGTGTTTTTTAAATAAAATATATTAACTAAATATGAATTTATCAGACCTTTTTGTTCTTTCTTTGTTTATAACATGGCCAAAGGAATTCCTGTTAGCCATTCCCTGTTAGGCTCTATGTGCTTCCTCGTTTATCGCGGGTTAATTTTGGAACGTAACTCCCGCGATAAATGAGGGAGCGTAGGGATAGGTGAAATCCACGACGTACAAAACTTTATTTTTTACAATTATTATAGATGTTTTAAGGCTGTAAAACCCCTCACTACACGCTTTATACA
>VUQR01023758.1:2713-36626 GCA_015108515.1 Hemichromis elongatus | reverse complement strand
ACTTTTGAGGGACTGTGCAGATCAACTCTGTGAGGTTATCACATACATCTTTAACCTCAGTCTCAGTCTGGAGAAGGTCCCCATTCTGTGGAAGACCTCCTGTTTGGTGCTAGTCCCAAAGACAACGCGCCCCAAGGAGCCAAACCACTTCAGACCCGTTTCCCTGACTTCACACCTGATGAAGACCATGGAGAGGATCATACTGCACCACCTTCGTCCACTAGTCGGGAGAGACCTAGACCCACTGCAGTTTGCCTACCAGCCGAACATTGGGGTGGATGACGCTGTCATCTACCTGCTGCATCCGGCCTTCTCTCATCTGGAGTGCGCCAGGAGCATTGTGAGAGTCATGTTTTTTGATTTCTCCAGTGCCAACACAATCCAACCCTCAGTGCTAAGGGGGAAGCTGCAGGGAGCGGGAGTGGACCATCATCTGTCCTCGTGGATTATTGACTACCTCACCAGTAGACCCCAGTACGTGAGGCTGCGCGACTGTGTGTCTGATGTGGTAGTCTGTAGCACAGGAGCCCCACAAGGAACAGGACTCACTCCTTTCCTCTTCACCCTGTACACTGCGGACTTTAGTTACAACACGGACACTTCATCTCTAGAAGTTCTTGGATGACACCGCCATTGTGGATCAGGTGTCGGACGGAAACGAGCTGGAATATGGGGGGTCATCAAGGACTTTGTCAGCTGGTGTGAGCGGAACCATCTACGCATCAATGCCAGCAAGAAGAAGGAGCTGGTGATTGACTTCAGCAAGAAGCCACCCCCTATTATTAAACCAGTGAACATCCAGGGTTCGGACATTGAAACGGTGGAGGAGTACAAATACCTAGGTGTTCACCTCAATAACAAACTGGACTGGTCCACCAACACACATGCACTTTATAAAAAGGGTCTGAGTTCTACTCTAATAATGTAGCTACAGTAACACATTACCCAACAGATCCACAGAGGATGCCATCGCCCCGTCCTGCACACGACCCTTAGCCACGTGGACAAGAAACCAGGCAACTATGTGATACTGCTCTTTGTTGATTACAGTTCAGCATTTAACAGAATAGTGCCCAGCAGACTGTTCACAAAGCTGAGGGATCTAGGACTCAGCAGGCATCTGTGTGCATGGTTGTTGGACTTCCTCACTGGCAGAGGGTGAGGGTGGGTAGATGTGTCATTAACAGCATCATCATTAAATGGCCTGCATTTATATAGTCCCTAAGGACCCCAAAGCGCTTTACATCACAGCCCACCCATTCACACACTGGTGTGTGGCAATCTACATTGTAGCCACAGCTGCCTTGGGGCACACTGACAGAGGCGAGGCTGCCGGACACTGGCACCACCGGTCCTTCACCAGTAGGCAACGGATGAAGTGTCTTGCCCAAGGACACAACGACCGAGACTGTCAGAGCCGGGGCTCGAACCGGCAACCTTCCGATTACAAGACGAACTGCCAACTCCTTGAGCCACGATCGTCCCGTGCTAACACAGGAGCACCACAGGGGCGTGTCCTCTCCAACTCCAACAACGATGAGGTGGCCTACATTGACAAAGTGAAGAATCTGGCATCATGGTGCCAGCATAACCACCTCCAGCTGAACGTTGGCAAGACCAAGGAGCTAGTAGTGGACTTCAGAAGAAGTCAGCACAGAGACTACAAGCCCATTATCATCAATGGAGCTCCAGTGGAGAGGGAGCAGTCCTTCAAGTATCTCGGTGTCCACATCTCTTTAGACCTGACGTGGTCCGTCCATATTCAGGTCCAGACTAAAAAGGCTAGGCAGCGCGTGTACCACCTCTGACAACCAAGGAAGTTCCGGGTCTCGCCAGCGATCCTCAGGACTTTCTATGCAGGTGCTGTTGAGAGCATCCTCACACAGAACATGATATCCTGGTTTGGGAACAGCTGTGCTAAGAATAGAATAGTAAAATAGAATAGAATAGAATAGAATAGAATAGAATAGAATAAACCTTTCTTATTCCACAAATGAGAAATTGTGTAAGGACCAAAAAGCTCTTCAGAGAGTGATCCGCACAGCAGAACGCTTGAGCAGGATTGCTCAAGAGGACCCCATAAGCGTCCATAAGTGACAGAGACAGGACTCTCTTCTAGACACTCTAACACCCACTGGCACTGTGAACATTTCAATATTTTTATTTTAAAAATGTTCAGATTGTCTAATTTTATTTTATTTCATTGACGTACAGAATTCACCCTCTTGCTGCATACAATGCCACTTACTGCACATAGTGTCCCCCATGTATATATTCACTTAATGTATATAATGTTCTTCTATCCCCTTTCGTGTGTTTCATTACGTGGTGTACTTGTATAACTATGCATGTGACAAATAAAGAATCTTGAATCTTGAATCTCCCATCATTGTTAGTGAGGATCTCTCCTTTGTTCACCTCCTCATGAAGCTCCACTCCATCTTTCCTCCAAACCATCTCAGCTCTGCCGGGATAGAAACCTGTAGCGTGGCAGGTGACTGGAGAGGAGGAAGACTTCTGCAGGAGAGACACTGAAGGAAGCTCTAAGGAATTTAAAAAATAAAATAAATAAATAAAATATCACAGTTCATTACAGCATACTGAGTTTACCATTTCCATTTGATGTATTTTGAATGTTTTAGACACACAAATGATTATAAATGCAATTTAATGAATAATTAAGAAAGTGGGGGAATTACAAGAAGTACACCAGTGAAGTGAAGTGAGTGCTGTAAAGAACTGTGGATGTATTAGAAAAGTAAAATAAAGAGAAATTGGGACAGGAAAAAGATAAATGTGATAAAGTGATTATAAATTTATGAGAAGATTAGGATGTGTGCTGTTCATTATATAGTCACATGAAATAAAAGTTGTGTGTTACAATAAATCAGCTCATGTGATTTTACCTGTGCTCATCAGAGAGCTCCTCCCATAGTTCACGTACTTCTTCAGCCACTCAGGACAAAGCCTGGTGTGATAGTTCTTCAGATCGCCTGAAAGAGATCTGTCACTGTCCCACTTGTGTTTGGTGATTACAGCCTGCATTACTGGAGCGATCCATGTCTCTGTCTGCAGGTCAAATAATATGAAATCTTCTCCATCATAGCCATACTGATGATATCCGTTAACTTCACCCGTTTCATCATCCCACTCACAGCCGTACATCAGCTGGTTAATGTGAACACCTGAGGTCCAAGAGAAGCAGGAAACATTTGATATTTTCCATCAGAAGAGGCAGTTTGTTTGAAGAGCTTCATCAAAAACCACATAAATACACATAATGTCTGTAACAGCAAAGCTTTTTAAGTCCTGGAGAGATTTTATTCAGCGTCAGCAGTTAGGTTAATAAAAAGCTTAATTTTATGAGCAAAAAAGTAAAAAAAACAGAGTCAAACCTCCAGTTTGGTTGAATCGCTGCTTCAAAACGTCGATGTTGCCTTTAAAGACCTGCTGGGTGTTCATGAGCCTGTTAGTCTGACGTGCTGAGTACTGTGGATCATCTTCTGCAGCTTTCTCCATCCACTGCTGCTTAAACTCTGCTTTCTCGGTGTTGCTGTCATAGTGAATCATCTGAACATCATCAACCAAACCTACAGCTACAAACTCTGGAAAGTTTGAGACTCCAGAGGAAGAAGTGTATAAATATCTCAGAGAGTGAGTCACTGTAAGAAAAAATGACTGTTTCAGCTGTTGTGGAAATTTTAACAATAACCTGCAACACACCGAGAGAGCGTTTTGAAATGATTTAATAAACATATTGCGATATGGAGAGACCCACTCCAGCCAAACACCAGGGTGATCTCTGAATTGTGGCCACTGCCTTTACATCTTATATACACAGACACAGACATTCTTAAACAAAGAACGTTCCACAGCAGATCAGTTATTAGCAGAACCTCATCTCTTCATTCTAAGAAAAGTTCCAACCAACCGTCACCTCATCTACAACAGGATGTCCAGTGCCCTCAAGAGGAAAATGAGTCTGCTGTGAAGGTGTAATAAAACCTGGGCCCCACTTGTGATCGCATTCCACATGCATATAACTGGTGTTAAGAGTGATCTTCCTATACTGAGTTAAGAAAGTGTTACTATTACTGAAGTGATAAATCTGCCACCACACAGCTTAAACAGAAACATGCTAATCATCCTATTATCATTCTAATAGTGCTGAATTAAGGGCAGTTTTTAAACAAAACTAAAACTATGGCACAGACAAAGTTTTTTTTTTACTATTTTTGAGACTAATACAGATGTTATCATTAATCATATAATCAATAACTTATTATTTGCTCTTTTCAAATGTTGCAAAATTAGAAAATGTCTGATTGTATTTTTTGTTAAGAAAAAAATGAGAGTCTAAATTGATGTGATTAATAAAAGATGAGGAGTAATAGATCGTGTTACACTGTTAGTAATGTTGTTGACACACCCTGAACTGTGCAGGAATCAGGAAGTCCTTTGATCTCAGTGACACACTGGTGGGATTAAGACTCAAACCTTTTTACTGTTTGGGACTTGAAAGTGATGCTAATCATTCCTCCTGAAGCATTTTCCCAGAACTAGCAGAGATATTAATGGCTTTTATTTAAAATGGGCAAACGCACCTATTAATAGACTAAAAAAAATAATCTTAAGTATGTCCTTCTTAGCAAAACAATGTCTTTTATAAAGGCTTTACTGTAAGTGATATAAATGTCCAACTCACATCCCACCGTGCCGTGTATTTCCAGGAGAAACAGAAAAAGAACCAGTTTCATGGTGACCTCTCGATACTCTAACAGCTAATATCTTATTATCTATGTGGGTCTGGAGACCCAAAGCTGAGGTCAAAGTTGCATCATCTGAGCCAATGAAAACCATCCTCAGTGCCAACGTCACTAATATCTGGGTTAAAACGACCCACTGATGTTATCGACACAACTGAAAGTAAAGTCTGCCAAATGTGATAATGTCAGGAGGCGGGGAGAGAGGCCGGCTTTGTTTTTATACAGGAGTATGCCTAGTTCATGAGTCATGCTGCACAAATCTTTTGTAGGTTAAAGTTTCTATTGTTTCTATTGTCTCTGTGTTGTTTGGCTACCTTTAGACTGAAAACATTGCCCAATAAAATGTCACCAGAGGACAAACACAGAGTGTTTTATTGACACTACAAGGACTAAAACTATGGTGAAGTGCTCCCCACTGTGGTTCAAAAGGAAAACATGTTATAAATATATACATACCAGACACTTTATTAGGTACACCTGTTGAACAGCTCATTAATGCAAATACCTAATCAGCCAATCACATGGCAGCAATCTGATCTATTCAGGTTGTAGCTACCTCAGTCTTCCTGTTCTTGTACAATTGCTCTGTCCTCTCTAACTAAATAACAAAAATATCATCTTAGAATAATCATTATAAGATTATTATTATGATTATGTGGGCAGGTCCATAATTAATAACAGTATAAACTGCTTTGTTTTGTGAAATCTTTATCAGTGAATGTGGATAAAACAGAAGCTACAGCTTTATAATATTTGATGAATTTGACCAGGTTTACTCCGTTTGTTTTTGCTCTCTCCCTCTCTGTCCTCCTCTCTAAAGTTAAATATTACAGTGAATAGAAGACATAATCGGATTCATATCCATTTATAGCAGTATACACTGACAGGTATCATCATTTTGACCTGCTGTCACCTTCATCTGTAGCTGTAAACAAACACTGAAGACCATTTTGACCTTAAATCTTTAACAAAGTAAAATTATAAAGTTCATCATCTCCTTGGCTGGCAACTCGGGATATCCCAGTGATTTAAGCTACATTAGCTAACATTTTTGATGTTTTTTAAAGAACAAATAGAATAAGGAGACACTTTATAAGTCACATTATTGTTTCTGCATTATCACAGCAGTTTGAACTTTTGCTGTATTTTAGTTAAACTATGTTTTAAATCGGTATCACTGATTTGTGTCATTAAATTAAATAACCTCTGCATCTTCTTTCTGCAAAAAGTCTTAATTATGTTATTATTGACAAACAGCCTCTGTGTTAGAGACTGTAACATCATGACATCAACAACACAGGGCTTAAAACCTGTTTTCATTTTATCCTGTCGTCAGACAATAATACTAAAATACACTATTAGTACTACTGTTAATCATTTTTAGGAGTGCTCTGATGAAGGGTCTAAAGTCACCTCTGAGTTGACCCAATCAGGTAACTGGAGTTCATGCTCAGCTACTTTAACATGAAACCATCTTTACATACTCAGTATTTTAATATGTTTGGTCTCAGGTTGGAACATGACTCACTTTGTCAAAGTTTCTGTGCATTTAAGTTATTGTACACTCTGAATACTCGACATCATGCACGACCACAATGTTAAACTTTTATTTAGATGTACCAGTATAGAAACAGTGTAGTAGCGCACACACACACACACACACACACACACACACACACACACACACACACACACACACACTGTCCTCAGGTAACCAGTAACAGGTAATTTATGTGTGTGTGTCCCATGGTTTGGGCTGAGGTGGGGTTAGGTGTAGTTTTTGCTGTCACATCCTGTCCTGGGCGCCAAAGCCAACAGAGGCGTCAGCAGGAGGTTACAGAATGTGCAGTTTGACAGACGAGAGCAAACAGACAGACCGGCCTGTGGCTTCGCGTCTCTCTGGGAGTCCCTGCCGTATATTTCCTCCACGTTTGGTGGAAATTCATGTGGACCGCTGCCCGGAATTCATACGCCGGGAAATGTAAAGAACGTGGATGTGAGCTCACACCATCCTGCCACAGCACGGAGGAACAGAAACAGGTGGAGGTGGCGACAGCGAATGAGGTTTGTGTGTGATGAAGAGAGACAGAGTGAATATTTAATGTAGTCAGAGAGTGACTGACACATGAAGCTAACATCCTTGATCTCAAAGTAATCAGACACTGTGTTATCTTTGGCATTTTTCATAGATTCAAAAAAAGAAATGTGAACGAATGACATAAACACCAGGTAACAGGAGGAGCACGTGCTGTCTCCAAGAGAAGCCGCCAACACAACGCCGTGCGTGTTTGCGTCTGCCGTGTTTTGAATTGCAGATAAAGCAAAGATGAGGGTCCCAGTTTCCTATCTGCATTCCAAAATGAACATAGTCCCTGAATCTGGATCAGGAACTTCGATCAGAATGTGGATTATCTAGAACTGCCATCATCGTCCCAAAGTCAAACAAACAGGCAGATTACAGCAGGAAGATGGATAAAAGCAGACGTGCGCATGAAGTGTGTGAGCTTTGATCTGATAGCAGAGAGCAGCCACCACAGGAGACATCATCAGAGGAGGAGTCGCTCTCGCCTGCCGATCATAGCCACAAAATCACGAACTCAAGCCTGAGCGCTCAGTGGTGTAAATGGGATTCAGTTGCATTCAGCAGCAGCTCTTTGTGCCAGCATGCTTCTGCAGAAACAATAGCTCGTCATTAAAGGGCCTTGAGCTGTCAACCACTCAGTTTGGCTGCTTCAGCCCGACCACACACACCTCATAAAAGCTGCTTTACTTTAATAGAATTTGATCTGCAGAATCTCATGAGTCACCACATAAAGTCAGAACACTTTATAAAATATGCTACAACCATCGTCTAGTCTATGAAGTCAGCCTCCTGCCGCAGTTACACTCCTTATAAAGGTTAAACAGGACCAGGTCTGTGTCCTCGTTCTGTGTCTATCGCCCACGAGGGCGATAGGACGCCAAAGTGAGGCCAGGTGAGAGTCCTGCTGCACTCACCTGTGCATTCTGTCCCTCTGAGCTTCCAGAAAATTAAAGTCTCAATTATTTAATTATCCTAATTATGCAATAAAATCTGTTTAGCATGAATTAAAGCAGCAGGAAGAGCAAGTATGAGGTAGAAGACGCTCTGTTCTTTACCACATGAAGTGTGTGTTGCATGTGCTCACACTTGAAAGCCTTTAAACTTTCACTGCACCTCCAATCCAAGCCTCTGATACGTGTGTGTGTACATGTTTATACACCTTTGTGGGGACCACAAATTGGAATGCTACTATTCTTGTGGGGACAACAGCCCTTATGGGGACCAAATGCCCGTCCCCACGAGTCTGGAGGCTTTTCTGAGGCTGAAATGTGGTTTTAGTGTCAGGGTTACAGTTAAGTCATGATTAGGTTTAGGCTGAGGCTCAGGTTTAGGATTAGGCATTCCTTTTTGATGGTTAGGGTAAGCAGCTAGGAGAAGCATTATGTCAGTTTGATGTCCCCACAATGATATGAAAACACGACTGTGTGTGTCCGAGGTGTACACGTCACCAAGCTGGCTCAGTCGTCTGTGAAGGATTCAAACCCACACTTCTTCTTTTGGGATCGCCACAAGAATTTAAAATGAGTTTGATACAGATTTAAATGGATGGTGCACCATCGTGCCTGCGGAGGCTTTACTAAACCTGATCTCTAACTACTCTCTGAGACTTGATCAGCTGGTTTTAGCTGGTTTAAATCCTGCAAACTCTTACAGTTTATGTTAAATGCGCAGTAGTATTGTAGTTGTTATATGTTCTGCATGAATGCTTGAAATGCAACAGAGCATCACAATTTCCTCAAAAACCAAATCAGTCCCACTGCGTCACCACGCCAAACCAAAACCCTGATGGAGGGTTACAGGCTGTAATTACAGGACAGCCGATGAGCTCACCGCCTCAGTGCCAGGACTACAGCCCAGATCTCTACAGGACACGCTGTCGCCCAACGAAGGTGTCCACAACCATCCCCACCCTGCACAAACCAAAAGACCTGAAGGGGGAAACGCGAACGCTGGTCCAGGCACACGTGCTCAGTCCACACATGCATTTAGATGAAGTCAGGACTGAAAATATCCACTTCAATCAGCTCGTCACAGCTGAACTGTGGATGGCAGACAGACTGATTGTACAACATAGGGAGACATTAATTTACTGGTGATTTAGGCTAAAAACAACCATAACACTGTGAAAGAGTGATGGGTGCCGTTCAAACGTGATTAGCTCGTCTGACAGCTAGCGGTCCAGCATCTGTGCATGCCTGATCTCCTCCAGGGTCAGAGCGGGGAGCGTGTGTTAACTACTCCACTCTGATGAGTGTCCCTCCATGGGGCAGGTTCTGCTGGAGGTTTCTTCCTGTTAAAAGGGAGTTTTTACTTCCCGCTGTCGCCAGAGAAAGAGAGAAGTGGACTGGAGGACCGTGAAAGACATTTAAAGAGCTCAGTGTAGCATCATTATCATCGTTATTATCACTTTGACCTTCAGACGAGTTTATTGACCTTGAAAGAGAGGTCAGAGGTCAAATGTGACATCATATTTTGAATCTTTATTTGTTGCTTTCTATATGCTGCCGACAAAGCACGCGTGTAAGAAACAACGTTTCTACGTTATAAGACTTTTTATCAGTTTCACACGAATAAATCATCAAGCTGACCTTGAAGGCCTCGATGGACGGAAATGACCGTCACCAATGAGGAAACAGTCATCGTTACCATGGTAACATAGCTGTCTCCCTCTCTAAGCCTACAGAATGACACACCAACTCTGAGATAAACATGTAAACAATCATTTGGTCTCAATGATTCTGCTGCGACCGTCGGCGTGCTCAGTCATCCAGCTGGCAGTTTTCCTTCAAGGGCACATTCATGAAAATCAAACAGCGTCTCAGGAATCACGCACACTGTAAAAATCTATTTGTGTTTGTGTTTCTGCTCATTGTTCAGGGCGCTGTGACGTTTTCTATTTCAAGCTGAGTTTCTGGTCTTTAGCACGGGGCGAGGCACCGAGCAGCAAGCGTGTCATTTACACCTCAGAGTTTGTTCATATAAGTAAAAACAAACAAAAAACTCTAAAATGACCCATAATTTATTCTAAATGTGGGTTTATACTGCATGTTTCTGCTGGTATGGAGGAGGGAGGAGGAGGCCGAACCTCCATCAAAGTGAAGAAGACATCTGAGCGTCAACACACAGCAGCAATCATTTTAAGAGCCTGTGATTTCACAGGAAGGGGTCGAAGAAGACACTTCAGTGTTTGTTTCTGGGTTTAAAAGTTTCTTTTTTGGTTTAAAAACTGACCCCCGACCCCTCATCAGACTCCCAGACACCGGGACCTGCTGCAGCTTTTCATACACTTTGCACTGAATGCAGCTGTGAGTAATAAGAGGTTGCAGCCTGCAGCAGGTAGATTGAACTGAAGACTGCCTCAGTTATGGGAGAAGATCCAGGTGGAGGCTGAAGGTGGAGCAAAGAGTGAGGGTTTACTGATGAAAAATCTAAGAAGGAACAAAGAGGTTTGTGTCCTGGTGGTGGACCCTGAACCCCTCCCAGAAGAGCTGCGTTGTGACCTGGACGTGAATAACAGCAGAACTTTGACCAGAAGGAAGACGAGGCACAAGTCCAAAAACCAAAACCAAGAAGACAACTAACACAAGGCCAGGAGGTAAAAGCAAAGGAGCAACACAAAGAAAAGCCTTCAGCTCAACAAAACAGGAAGTAAAAACACAGGAACCAAAAACTCCCAACAAGAATCCAGAGCTCAGAAAACCCCGGGACCACCACACCGTGTGACCTTCAGGATACGCTGCTCACAGGCCACCGATCAGGTGACTCGTGTGTGCGTGTGAAGGCCAGTATGCACATCCCTCCCTGCAACGCCAGCAGGATGATGAACACATCGCACAGCAGAAGAGCAGAGCTCCTGCTGCCATCCCCAGGACTTCACCCATAATAACTCACAGGGATTATTTAAAAAATAATACAGCTGTCAGCCAATCACAGACTTTAGATACTTCTGCGAGTGTTTCTCACTACGTGGTACACAGATGGATGTGTGTGTGTGGGTGTGTGTTTCCATAATCCTGTTTAATAATGCTGCCACATTACAGCAGCATTTAAATCCTCACATCTTCAGACCTGCGGAGCTGCTTATGGATGATTTAGCAGCAGAGGAAAAAATAATTACAAGTTTCATCAGACACAGAGAGACGACTGCCACGTTTGCAGAGAGAGGGGAGGGAAGAAAAGAAGAAAAGGTGGGCAGACTGAACTGAGTAACAACACCTCCTCCCCTCTTTTCTCTCCGTCGGCAGCTGGACTGTGGCTTCCTCACAGAATGGAAAACGCCACGTTGCATCGCAGTGATTTTCCCTCCCTCCCTCTGATCCAGCTGTTCTTCACATCATCTCTGGTCTGCACGCTGGGAACAGACAGAAGTGGTCCACCAAACAATGAGACAGACAAAAAGAAGGGCGAGCCAAGGAGCATGAGGCGTGCACATGCTTTCTATTGCTTCTGTCTGTCAGACGACGGCAGGTGCTGGAAAAGCGGTCCATGAATCTGAGCTGTGGTGATGCTGATGTTCCACAAACGGCCCAAAGCACCGAAGTCACTGAGTTACAGCTTTATGAGAACAAGACGGAACCTTTAGTGCAGAGCCAGACTGTGAATATTTAACACTACAAGCAGACATAGATGCACGTTTACAGAAAAATAAGATTTATTTGCACTGAATGTGGACCTGAGGTTCAAGACCAGACTGAGAAAAACTCAGATCGATGCAGTCTGTCCAGCAGAGGCAGCAGTGAGTCAGCCCCCATGAACAATCTTCAGAACAACTGCACTGTTTTTATACTCACCTGGTTTGCAGTTTGCATTACTATGGGTGTGGCCTCTCTGACTGAGAGGTGAATGGTGACACATGCGGCTGTAGCGGCTAGCTGCCGGCTAGGCTGCACCTCAGCTACCTGGAGTCTCTGAACGGGACCTCTGGACCGTGTTTGTGCTGTTGCTTCATTTTGCTTTGGCTTAAACAACCCGGGACAGCAGCCATCAGTGACCGCTCGCTAACCAGACACACACTTACAATAATAATGCTAATAATAATAATGAATACCATATGCCCAAATACTGGACAGCAGTGGTTAGCACGGTTGCTTGAGTTTGATGCTACGTGTTTGTGTTTCCTCCTACAGCCCATAGGAGTGAATGCACAGCAGTATGTGTCTCTGTGTTAGCCCTGATTGGTCAAACTCTGGCCCTATGGTAGTAGGGATAGGCTCCATCGTGAATCAGCTGATGGGACTGTGAAGATTATCCTGATGATCTCGCGGCACAAAGTAAAAATGCTGAGCTAAACAATGTGTGCCCATCTTCCATATACAGTCTGTAGGTCCCCCCCTTACTACGTCAGTCCAGATGTTTACAGTATTTTGTATGTGATGATTTTCTTCAGAGTTACAAAACGCGTTTTTATGTCTTTGATCTTTCCGACAGTAATCAGTAACGACACAGGTCACGTGCTTGTTCTCGTGTCATCCTGTAGTCCAGTCTTCATTTATCTTCCAGCCCTGCTTAAGGGTTAACATCTCAGCCCCGCCCACAGGGGGTGGGGGAGCCTGCGATAGACCGAGGGGGGGGGTCTGTGTCCAGGATGGGACGTCCCATTGGAAATGAGCTGTGCGTAAAGCGCTGCTGGAGTTAGACCGTCGGGGCCCCGCACACAGCTGACTTCTCTTCTGGTGTTCTTCTCTGCAAGCTGAAGGTAAGCGCTCTGCCTCCGACCTCTGCTGACACAGTCACACTCGTAGATGCAGTGAAACGTTTCAGCTGTCACACTTCTGTTTGCCCTGCTGTGACACTTTTCCTCACACACTTGTCACAAACACAGATCTCCGTTTTTACTTCGGCACATTCAGCAGCTGTTTGCTTACTTTGATGGATTTTGCTTTTAAAGGCAGGACTGTGGTCTGGGAGCAGCCCAGCTCCTCTGTCCTTACTGCTCAATCTCGGCCTGCAGGTGAACGAACTGTGAGCATTCAGACTGTGGAGCTATTGTGTGCCACATCGGCAATAAGAGGAGGGGGGCTGAGGGGGAGGAGGGATTCAGACCCTTTTAATTGGACACTTTTGTTATTCTGATGAGATTTTCTGCTTTGTTTTATGAAACTGCAGAAAGTGTTTCCTCACTTTGGTGAATTCTTGTTTCTGTAAAAACAATTATGTGTAAGAATGTTTGAAAATACAAAAAACGGCTGAACAGAGAGAAAGTAGAGCGAGGAGGAGGTGAAGCTCTGGCAGACTCTAGTTTCTCCACCGTTTCCTCCCGTGTCCCCCTCTGTGACCCTCCCCGATTACTCTCATGTAAAGGAATGCTGGTTGCCATGGTGATCGGTTACCAGCTGTTTCTTTGAGTTAGTGCTGATCCATGGCGCAGCAGCTGGATCGTCACGGAGCTCCATAAAGATTTTCACAGTTTGGTTAGAACAGCCTGTCCGGGCCCACAGAGCCGAGACCCCCACCCCAGATCCACCAACATGACCCTGATGGAGACGTCACAGACAGCACGCACGGCCGCCGTGACCTCAAGAATCCAAAACTTTCACTCTGATTTTACGTAAAAGTACGAATCACCACGAGTAGTTGAACTGTTTTTGGGTCCTCGATCGAAACATTTCCTGGAGAGAAAAAAAAAGGTCAACAATAAAGAGGTTTATGTCATTTTGTGCCCAGCAGTTTGGGTTTCTGAAAAACAAAAACCCTGAAGATGTGCAGGAGCTCAGCCTCACCTGAGCTTTCCTGGGCATTGCTTTTCAGACATGCACAGATTAAACGAAACTTTGAGTCAAACTGAGTTTTTCTATCTTTACAAACTCTTGGGTTATTTCCGTGCTGGCTGCTGAAGGAAATCTGCTCAGTTCTTTCTTCTTGTGTCACACTCACTTACACGTGTCTCAGTAAACTGTCTCCAGTCTCATTCTGCGTGTTTGTCACACCTGTCGAGGATTTGTCTGAGATTTCTGTAAAAAGGCTGAAGCACAAAGTGCCAGCATTAGTATGAGCGAAGTGCAGACACGGCGTCTCTGGCTGCTTAATTGTTGAGGTGGCAGGTCTGGACCGGAGGGGAAGGTGGAGGAGGGGTTGGAGCTGAGGATGCTGTGAAATGCCAAAGCCAGCTTGGCAATCTGTAGAAAAACACTAATCCCCCGACAGGAAGGAGGGGTTGAGCTACTGTCTGCGCTCGGTGCAGAGAAGAAGAATCTGGAGTTCAGTGTGAGGAAGAAGGACGCGAGGAAGGAGACATCAAAGTAAAAGACCAAATAAATATGAGAAGACACCAACAGGCTAACAAATCCTGCTGGTTGGAGGGAAAAATGTCTTCAGAGTTCAGTCTGAAGCTGTGACTGATTCATTTAAAGAAGCTTTTGAGTTCAGGCGTGCTGACTTCTCAGTTTAATTTTTATTACTCAAATCACCGCAGCAGTCGCCTCAAGGCGCTTAATATGGAAAAGACCCGACAATCACACAAGCTCCAATGAAGAAACACATGGTGAGTGTAGGAAGGAAAAACTCCCTTTTTACAGGAAGAAACCTCCCACAGAACCAGGCTCAGGGAAGGAAGACAGGGAGTGTGAGAGGGGCGGATCTCACAGAGAGGCTGAAGGACGCTGCTGCCTCATTGGCCTAGCTCACCAGCCAGTGAACATCCCGTTTTCTACTCCTTTGGAAATTACGGTCCCATTAAAGACACAAAGTCAGAATCATGTTTTATTCCTGTGAAACCATCAGTGAGCGGTACACTCCTCGTCTCTCAGATTTCTTTTTATCAGCAGAGCAGTCGCCCTCTGGTGGACATTAGAGAAGCTGCAGGTTTCAGACCTGAACTCTACCTCCGTCTTTTATGCTGTCTGAGGTTTTAGCTCAACTTAGCTTAGCTTTATAGCCAGGGCTAGGCAGCCAGAAAGGTGCAACATGTGCTAACGTTAGCTTACTTCCACGGTTATCTAAGGCTAACGTAGAAAGCTAACTGATATGAGTTGGGCTGTCTGACTTCAGGTCAAGCTACGAGCAACTTTCTTTTGTCTGGTGCTTTGTCCAATCAGAGTAAAGCTGGAAGAGTGAACATTAAATCATCAGAAGTTTATTCAAAGTTACATCTGTGTGTGATTGTGTCTGCTTTATTCTTATCATCGTCCAAAACCTTAAAAAGAACCTAATACTGAAGTAAAGGGTCTGTGAACGAGCGCCATACTGAGCACATAGAGTCAGGATCTCCTGGTTTCCTGCCGTGTGCGTGCAGACAGAAACAGCTGTGGACCAAGTCGAGGACGTCGGATGAAAGCGCCACCTAAGTGTAGTTCAGTGTTATGAAAGAGGCCGAGATGAAAGCAGCGTGCTCCCTCTGATCTGTAGAGATGAAGATTGATGGCATTATTTTACCTGACACTAGAACAATCAAAGGGATGAATATCAAAGATGAAATTATGAAGGGGAGGAGAGAAGGATGAATGGAGTCAAACAGGTCATGTGGCGAGGGACTCGGGTTACAAACATCCGGACTTTTTCCGCCCGAGTTCTCCTTCGTTCTTGTCTCTGTGCTCAGCGGTGCAGGTGAATGGGACGCTGTGAAAACGGCTCTTTGTTCAGGCAGGTCGCTGGGAGGTCTCTCTCCTGCCTGGAAACCAGATTCATCAGGTGTGAACTGAAGATTAAACCTGAAGTAATCTGTAAGCAAGCAATCCACCACGATTTAATGTCAGCAGCTTATATTCAATAAGTGAAGATTTGGTTCGTTTATTGAGATTTTGGTGAGGGAACGGTTCCCTTGGTCCGACGGTCGGGTCGCAGCGAGCTTTGATACATTTAAATTTCTCTCCATCCAAAGATGTGCCGCCCAGCTCACGTTAGGTGTGTGATGAATTAAAACATGGACCCTTTTTATGGAATTCTGAAGGTCCTAATGGGAAAGTAACATCTGCTATGGGTCAGGGGTCACATGGTGGATCTTAAGAGGTCAGGAACACGGATGGATGGAAAACAGGCTGACTGGATCTCAGAAGGTCACCCTCTGAGATCCAGTCAGCCTGTTTTCCTCCACTGCAGTCCAGGAGCCCATCCAGGAGATATTCTGCTCGTTTCCACTGATGAAAACTGGAAACCATCAGTGACTCGGTGCTGCTGCAGATTCTGGTCACAGCTGGGTTTGCAGCATCAGTCACGTCTTCTGACCGCAATAAAATCTGTAGTGTTGTTTCCATGTCAGTCAGCTGTAGTCGCAGAGCAGCACCGGAGTGCATCATTTCAGCTGATTAGAAGGCAGATTGTTTAAAGTCGTTAAGTTACAATCGTACACTTGGGAATCTTTCCCCTCTCAACCAAACACGAGCGCGCACACTCATACGGGCTCAAACTGGGGTCATAAATATTCTGTCCTGTAAACCAGACTGCATAGTTCTGAAGTTTGTAACCTTGTAAACCAAAATATCTGAAAACTTTACAGAGTTTCGTGAATTTTATGAAGATGGAGGATAGCGAAATGATAAAGTGACGCTCCAGTATTACAAAGTCAGGGCTGACCCGGGATCTGTGCTGGGACACTGTCGCCATCCTCCATCTTTAAAATGTCTGGGACCTGAAGCTCAGGGAAGCGCCCACAGACAAACCCACGTGCTCTCTGATTGGATTGTTGGATTTGTCATTGACGTGACATTAACCAATCAGTTGACAGGAAGAAAAAATCTGGTCAAAATTCAAACGTGCGAGTTGAAACTCAGAACACGGCGAGTGAACTTGAGTTTCACACGATGGGTTTTGTAAACAAACCTTAACAGAAACTTGCTTCATGATTTTTTTACAAACACACAAGTTCTCATGTATGGATGCACAAACACAACATTTTCACATATT
The DNA here is from genome assembly GCA_015108515.1 of Hemichromis elongatus. Taxonomy (NCBI): domain Eukaryota; kingdom Metazoa; phylum Chordata; class Actinopteri; order Cichliformes; family Cichlidae; genus Hemichromis; species Hemichromis elongatus. The sequence continues at coordinate 19,940 of VUQR01023758.1, read as the reverse complement.
TATGGCCACAGAGGAGAAGCTCCAGGTTTCCTCTCGCAGCCTCAGCCTGCACGCATCTTTCACTTCCTGTCAGTCTGTCCGGTTCCTCATCACAGATGGATCTCTGGGAAGGATTTCTGCCACCTGTTTGATGGACGGGTCTTTTGGAGCGGGGGTGAGAGATAGCGGTGCAAAAGGTCAAAGGGCAAACGCTGGAACCACCGTAGCTCCCACTGAGTGCAGACCTTAGAAGCGAGATGGTGTGAGGGCCGTGCCGGAGCACGAGAGTCGAATACTGGATGCGTCTGTGTTTTGCGTGCATCGTGAACGCCGACCTTCCTCGCTCTGAACAGAGGAAGGCGCTGTTCATTCTCACTGTTTGCTTTGCACAGCTGTTTGTCTGCAGACGCACTGCGACAAGTTGTTTTTCCAGGCCGGCCCGTTATGTCACCGAGGAGAAGAAGAAGGAATCTGTGTGAATCTGCTCTCTTCCAAGGCCTGCTGGGAGAGCAGCAGCTGCAGAGGGAGATGTCTCCGTCGCTGGCAGATCCAGCCAGCCTGTTTACGCTCGCGTACCCGGCTGGCTGGGAGGGAGAAAGGCCCCTTTATGAGCCTCAAGTTTCCCTTTTAGCCTCGCCGTGTTTGATTATGTGAGCGGCTTTCCAAATAAAATAATTTGTTTTGCTGTTACGTCAGCGTGTCCGGCCTCCCCCTTCCCGCCGAGCCCAGCCCGGTGACTCTCTGGCCAAACGGGGAGAAGTAAAATGGATGGGAACACCGCGTCCCTCCAAATCAAACACTCGCTCTCCTGAGATGAGCCCGCTTATTTTCTCCTCTCGCTGCGATTACACTCAGCCCAGACACTCTGCGTACGATGTGTCAGAGGCTCTTTTTATGTCCCGTCTGCAGAACATCGTTTGTTCTTAGCTTGGCTTTTTCAAAAGGTGCAGAGAAGTGTGTTTGTGCAGGTCATCCTCCGTCTGCTGCCAGCGCTTCTGTAATTTTCCACATGTGAGCCGCTTATGACTTCTTAGCCTTTGGGAACAGAGGACCCCTCTGTGCCGGTCCAGCCTGGACTCTGAGCTTAGAGCAGGGAAACGATCGTTCACAGCTGCAGAAGCAACGAGCAGCTCTACACATCAGAACTATTCTCCTTCTCCTAATACGACCCGATCCGTGTCAGCATCGACCCAAAGGGATGCAGTGCTAAAGCCCATTCAGTGTGAGGTCAAAGGAAACAGGAAGTGATATTTGTGACCTCTCCCACTGACTTAAAGGTTTTTCAGGTCTCCATCATCCACAGTGAAGATCACAGCAAGCTCAGGTTCTTAGGCAAAGCTGCTGGTCTGATTCCAGACGAGCAGGAAAGCAAAACAAAGAGAATTCGACTTATTTCTTCTTTGTGATTTATTTATTTCTTATATATTTCTTCTGGGTCCAGCTTTGCATGACTACATTTTAAAAACAATACAATAAACTAAATTTTAGAAAGCCCAGCTAAAAGCCTTCTGATTGGCCAGCTTCAGGAAGCCTACAGAGGGGCAGCAGCGAGTCTTTGTGATTTTACGTGAACGTGTGCTCTTATATGCCGATACCTGTGTCAGCTGATAGGAAACTGTGGGACTAGGAGGACCTCTGGGTCCTAAAGCTGCAGTTTTAATCAGATTTAACCAAAAACAAACGTCAGTCGTTCATCCGGAGCCGATCGCAGGCAAACGCCAATCCTCGGGTTTAGCCTGAAGGTTCTTCAAACAGATCGTGATTGACGCGTTTCTGCATGTGTCGCAACACGTCGCCCGTATCAGCCTCTTTGTGTCGAGAGGCCTCCTGCGTGTCGTCAGCCGCGTCGGCTTCGGTGTTTTCACAGTCACGCCATTCACGCCATTCAGCTCCAGCCATCTTTGACATGCTGGGAGGTTTAAGGCTGCAGAGGGAGGATCGTTTTTATTCATCCGTTGTTGGTTTCAAGCTGCTGCGCTCTTATCCGAGGTGCAGGAATTCCAAGTATGCACGGCTCTGTTTGCTAAGTCTTATTATCCCCGCTGATCTCACGCAGCCTTCAAACTGTGTCCGCTCAAATACTGCCTCATGTTTTGGGGCGAATTCCATTTCTTTTCAAATTCCAGACACAATAACAGAAGGAGGAACTTTGATCTGTACAGTCTGCTCCTCCTGATGTTTGATCTCAGAGATTCCTGCCCTGATGTCTGGGAGAAGCTTGATGGAGGTGCAGGAGGAGCAGCGCTGCGCTCCGTTACAAACAAAGGAGGCTTTATTTAGTCCTCGAGACGCGACACAAAGAGGAAACTGGGATGAGTTTCCAACAGTGGGTCCTCAGAGGAGACAGAGCGTCTCTTCTCACAGGAAACGTGCGCTGTCTCTTCTCTTTGTCACACTCAGGGTGACCGAACTCCAGGACGTGGAGCCCCTAACACGCCAGCGTGGCGAGCATATTTTGGTAACTGCAAAACGACCTGTTTTCGTGAAGGTGGCGGGAGGCGTTGGCACCGTCACCACCACCTAATAAAGCTCCCAGCTGGTCTCGTGTTTGGCTCCACCTCTAAATGTAGACTTTGTCCTCCCGAGGCGTCGCCACCGCAAACGCAGGAACGCCCGCGTGTCGCTTCATAATCGAGCCTCTCTGTCGCTCAGGTGTGAGGACACGCCTCCAGCTTTCACCACAGATCCTTCAAAGTAACTTGGTCAACAGATGTTTGAACGAGCCCTCCTAGAAGCTCCAGCAGATCTGTTTCTGCAGGCCCGTCTGACGTCCACGTCACCTCGTGTCCTGTCCCACCCTTTAATCACACATCAGGGCCGTATGATCACACATCTGTCATTACAGTGTAAACATGTGTTTAGCTGGGCTGAATGGAAGCCGGTCGGTCCAAACGCCGCCCGGCAGAGCCCTCTCAGAGGGGGAGGTGGTTCTCAGAGCGTCACAGACCATCTGAACCCAGCGTGCCGGGAAACAAAGCGGACACTGAGGCCTTGTGTTTGGGAATCTGGAGCGCGTCCATGAGCGTCACTGTCATCCCACGGGCTCCTGTGGTCGTGAGAAGAACTGCAGGGCTCGCTGCCAGAGGCGCCGTCGTTTACACTCAGACCCCGAGTCTAACAGTGAAGTGAAAGAAGAAGCAGCTTAGTTTGAGGGAGCGCTCGCTCAAAGCCGCGTACTTAATGAAGCGTCTCTGTGTGTTTTTGTCGGCTCATCGTCTCCGTTTGTCTCCGCAGACTTTGAAGATGAGGGTGTGGATCGTCTTCCTCCTCTGCCTGGCTGGCCACGCCATGGCTGCTCCTGTAAGTCACACACGCGCCTGTAAGAGTGCTCCTGTGCTGTGTGTTTGTGTGGGAGCGTCACATGACTTCTATGAGCAGCCACATGTGTTTAATAATGTTTAATGTGTGTGTGTGTGTGTGTGTGTGTGTGTGTGTGTGTGTGTCAGACTGACGAGGAGCCCATCGTGGAAGAGTCTGTGCCTGAGGAGCCAGTTGTTGAGGTCAGTGCAGATGTTGATGTTCTCGCCGTCCGTGATCATCGCCCGTCACACAAACAGGAAGCTTCAGTTTCCGTGAAACACTCGAGACGTTTTCTTATTGTGAATCAGCGTCTGTGGCTCTGTGAGAAACGCTGGCTGAAAGTGTGTGAGTCCTCTGACAGCGAGCGTCTGTGGGAAACGTTTACTCTCCCGTGAGCCCGATTTGGCATCCGCGGCGTGTTTTCTGAGCCACGCAGCTGCTCGGAGATGGTGCGATCTGTGACGGAGCTTTAGAGCTCGTCGGCAGCCAAGCCAGAGAAGTTTGGGGCGTTTTCTCCCGTCACTGCAGCACAGACAGAAAAACCAAACCAAACAAGACGCCATGTTTTTACAAACAGGTGACACGTTTCTGGGTCCCGACCTTCTCGTCTCCTCAAAGCTTCCTCCTCAAAGCCGACACGCAGACGTGAAATGTCCCGCGCTGTTGTCTTTTTAGGACAGCGTCCCGTCACAGATGTCCTTTCTTTCAGTCCCACGCATTCGGGTTTCTCTCCGTGATGTTGCAGAAACATTCCTGCAGCAGAGCGTCGAGTCTTCATGAGAACGTTTTATGGTTTCCTGCTTCGGAGGTCCAGTGGGACCAAAGATCCCACAGCTGTTAATTTTAGCTGCTCAGGAAGCCCTTACTCCTTTCATAGCTTTGCCATGTGGCCCCAGCTGCTTGTTATTGTTGAATATTATGGTCTGGCTGCTCCCAGACTCTGTTTGGCCTTCAGGGAGGAACCTTCTTTAGCGGTGACGCCTCAGCTTGTTTTTCTCGTCTTCAGGAAACCAGGCGTATTTAGGCGGTTTGGTTTAAGTGGACATCAGGCAGAAATAGACCCAACACAGCTCAGACCTGAATCTGAGCGCTTTACGATCTGACCTTTGACCTCTCGTGTCCTTCAGGAGCCCGAAGTGGGGGCCAACCCAGTGCAGATAGAGATCGGCGAGTTTGACGAGGCCATCGACATCGTTGAGGACGTTGTCACTGAGAGTAAGTGCACAAACACACTGTAAACGTGGTCCTTCTGTGCCCCGGTGGGTGCTAACCTTTTAGCATATTTCTGGATCGCACCGAAACCACGAGCACCTCAACCCTCAAACAAGGATCTAGTAAAGTGTAGTCTTCACGACTGAACATACAAAGAAGTGCACGCATACAGGAAAGCTGTTTCGAAAAGACAAACACATGAAAATCATAAAAAAAGCTCTTAGACTTTATATTTAAGATCAAAGCTTCAGCGTGGACATGAACGAGGTTTAGATGTGCACTGAAGTCAAAGCAGATGCTCCCCGTCAACATTAGAACGAAGGATTTGATTTCGCCGCATTGGTGGCTGCCTGAGTTTAGCGAAGCCTCAAACTGGCATCTGGAACGGCCGTAATGACAGCCTGCCTTGCTCTGTAATTACACATTCCACCCACTTTAAGAGGCAGCTCGGCCTCAGCGCTGCACACCCAGGCCTGCTACAGGCCGGGGTGTTCTCACTGCAACGGCAGGAAAACCAAAAAGGACGTGAAGAAGTGAAGAAGGGACGGTGGAGATGCAAAAATGATGCGTCGTCTGATCTGTTTCACTTGGTGTTCCTTTACACTTACAGGAGTCTGTTCTCTCCACAGATGCCTGCCTGAACTACCACTGCAAGAAGGGCAAAGTGTGTGAGGTGGACGAGAGCAACACCCCCATGTGTGTGTGCCAGGACCCCTCCACCTGCCCACCGGTGGACGGAGACTTTGAGCACGTGAGTTTAAGCTCAGCTGAGTGTTCCTGAACCGAGTGTGACTGGAAGCTGAGGCCGTGCAGCTCTGCGTGTTTCTGCATGAAGAGCTTCGGGCGTTTCGTCCTGCGTGCAGAAAGAAGAGTTTTTGCGCCGGGCCAACTGTATTCTGATTGGCTTTCAAGCAAAGCGAAGGAGCCGCCGGTGGGCGGGGCTTCTCTATTAGGGCTATGTAGTGTGTCTGTGACATCATGCAGAGCAAAGAGTAGAAAAAAAAGCATTCCAAGCTTTTGGTTTGTTTCAAACGTGCACCATGTGACAGGAAATTACCAAAATCATATTTTCAAACTAAAGGGCTTGTTTGGTCAGAAGCGCCACACGTGTGAGGACTCGTCCGTCCCTGCGATGTCACTGCGTTACAGACCGAGCTCCGCTTTCTCTCCTGCAGGTTTGCGGCACTGACAACAAGACCTACGAGTCCTCCTGCCACTTCTTTGCCACCAAGTGCACCCTGGAGGGAACCAAGAAGGGCCACAAGCTGCACCTCGACTACATCGGCTCCTGCAAACGTGAGCTCTCACACTCTGCATGGAACCTTTCAGGACAATGATGCATCGTGGCAGGGTATCAAAACACATGATCTGCAGATCATGTAGAGATTTTCCTCCATTAGCGAGGACTCGCACAGATTAGCACGTCGCGTTCTCTGGATCAGATCTTTAGCACTCGGCTTCACAGATTTGTCCAGTTAAATAAAGTTTAACTATTTGTTTCCATTTCTGATTCATATGGTCCCGAATCAACACGTAAGTATTTTAGATGGTATCAGTGAGCATTAGGTAAGCTCACAGTGCGGCTAAACTGAGTGCCGGAGGTGTCTTCCTGTTAAAGGGGAGTTTTTCCTTCCCACTGTCGCCAAAGTGCTCGCTCCTAGGGGGTCATATGATTGTTGGGTTTTTCTCTGTATGTATTACTGTAGGGTCTACCTTACAATATAAAGCACCTTGAGGTGACCGTTGTTGTGATTTGATGCTGTATAAATAAAACTGAATTGACTTGAGAAGGACGCCGTTCTCCTTTAATCTGAGTGGGCACAGCAGGAATTGAAGCGCTGAGCCTTCTCGAATGAGTCTGAGTCACTGAGTAAAGGACAGGATGGAGGGCGTGCCGCCTCATCCCTGGTCACACCCAAACGTTAATGTTGGCTTCGGTGAAAAAGCCTCTTTAATCGCGTGTGAAGCACCTAATCATTTGAAGCTGTTTGCAGTATTTGAAGGATGGCAAACCTTCAATAAAGCACAGAACCAAAGATGAGACTCAGATATGAGGCATGTCTGTGGATGAGGACAAAGAGGAGCTTGGAGTGGCTCTGCGGTAGAAGGAGTGCAGCTTCTCTGAGAACCTCTCCTAAACGTTTCTGACAGCTCGACTGGAATTTGATCTCATCTGGATTTCCAGTTTCCAGTATTTGTATCTTGCCTTTTGTTTTGACTTTGTGCGTTTCAGTTTCTTCCTGTTTCTGTTTTTTTTGGTTTGATGTTGACGGTTCAGATGTATCTGAAGTTTAGTTCCCACTCAGTTCCCCCACCTTCTCCCCGGCGTGCCGATAGGCTGAGCTCAGGTGTGTCACAGCGTGCTCAGTTTCGCTGAGTGATTGCATGATTGATGGGTGGGTCTGACTGCGGCTCTGCGGCGTTGGGACGTGTCCTGACAAGCGAGCTGCAGAACACAAGACACGAGCTCAGCACGGGGAGAAGAGTTGGGGCTCCAGGGTCCAAACGGAGATCGCGTCACGGTTCAGTACACCAGAGTATAACAGGACCGCCGCGTGTGGAAGAATGGACCTGAGCACCTGGGTGTCGCAGCACACGCCCAACCCTACAGCCCTGCTGTTTGAAACACACGTGCTTTGATTTTGGGTGTAGAGCCCAGCAGTGGGTGTGAGTCTGTCGGTGCTGATGGTGCTTTTGTCTCGCAGTCATCGAGGCCTGTCTGGACAGCGAGCTGTCGGAGTTCCCGCTGCGCATGAGGGACTGGCTGAAGAACGTTCTGGTGACGCTGTACGAGCGCGACGAGGACAACAACCTGCTGACCGAGAAGCAGAAGCTCAGGGTGAGAAGTCACAGACGCAGATGTTTATTCTCCCGTAAACAGGTTTCACCATGAAAGCGTGAACAAGCGTCGTTGGACACATTTGTGCTTCGAGCGCTTTGCGGTCGAACAGTTTGAGTTTTAACCTCAGCCTGAGGAGATATGTAGTAAACCTGCAAACTTTACTGTTGCTCGTCTGCCGCTTCCAACGCAACGCCGACATCAACGCATCTGTCCGACCTTTCAGGTGAAGAAGATCTACGAGAACGAGAAGAGGCTTCAGGCCGGCGATCACTCCCTGGACCTGCTCGCTCACGACTTCGAGAAGAACTACAACATGTACATCTTCCCCGTCCACTGGCAGTTCGGCCAGCTCGACCAGCATCCCGTCGACGGGTACGTAGGGGGCCGGGGGGAGGGGAAGATAACGCCACGTCTCGCCAACTAAAAGCCAGACTTATCGTTGCTTTCCTGTTTGTGTGCTTCCAGGTATCTGACCCACACGGAGCTCGCCCCTCTGCGCGCTCCTCTCATTCCCATGGAGCATTGCACCACCCGCTTCTTTGAGCAGTGCGACGCCGACGCCGACAAATACATCGCCCTGGAGGAGTGGGCCGCCTGCTTCGGCCTCAAGGACCGTGAGTATCTGAGAGGACTGTGGGACAGAGTTTTTGTACAGAGAAAAGCCTGAAAGGCTGATGAGGTGACGTTCAGCAGCTCAGCGTTTCAGGGTTTGACACGTGCACCGCGCGCGTTTACCTGGAGTCAAGGTGCCGTGACAGCAGCCTGCATCCACACAGAGAGCCACATCGCTCTGTTTGGGAGCGTTTCATTCGCTCCCTCTGGTCCCCGGCTCCTGTGTGGGTGCAGCTCCGTGAGTGCGGTGGGCGGAGCTGGTCTCTGAGTGGGCGGGGCACGACCCGACAAGCTCACTGTTCTGACCGTGTCCTCTCTGTGTGTTTCTCATCTTTGTGTTTGCAGAGGATGTGGACAAAGACCTCATCATCTGAGTCGCTCTGACCCGCAGCAGCAGCATGACGCCTCTTAGTCGCTACTAACAGGAAAAGGTGCTGACCCCTAAGTTAAACCAATCACAGTAACGGTGCTAATCGCATTTCTATTTTTTATTTCTCAAATAACGGCCTTTCCTACCTATACCACTAAAATCGATTAGACGAGAGAAACGTGCACAGCCTGTACTAACACGACGTGTCACGATCTGATTCGTCCCCGTGTGGAACAAAAAGCTCCTGTACAAAAACTACAGACCTCTGATGTAAATGTACGTGCTGCCAGTGTTGTATTCATGCTGCCGTGTGTTCGGGCCTTTAATTGGAGATGGCTTTGAAGTGTTGTGAGCAGACAAAGCTGTAAAGTGAAAATAAAGTTTGGAAATAAATGCTCCCTCTGCTTGCTTCCTACTAAACCAGCTCTTTAGTTTTTTCGTTCGGTGGTGGACTCTGATGTATTTTGGTTTTTGATCTTATGACTACTGCTACACCAGTACTGATGTTTGAAAGCAATAAAGAGGATATATTGTTATGATGAGGGGAAAATCTCGCAGGCTGAGAGTTTTTCTCATGTTTTTACTGACGCTGAGAGCCGGAGCGATCTCTTATCCATCAATAAAAGACTATGAAAAGATCTGAAGATCTCTGCATGCATTCGTATCTGCGTTTCTTTCTCCTGTTCTCTGGAACCCCGACTGACACCATCTGATAAATCATCACGAGTCACAAGGAGATCCGCTTGTTTACGGGCATGTAAAGAGCTTTTACTTTTCTCAGCACGATGAGTGAGGTGGAGGATTAGTAGAGCGGAGCAGCTTGTAGCCAAAACGTTGCAGTGCGTCATGCAAACGACCTGAGACCCTGAGAATCAGCCGCGAAGCAGAAGAACAGACGGTCCAGCATCAGGCACATGCATAGTCTGTATATAAAAGACGGCCATGGCAGCTATAACATGAGCATTAGCGCTTTGAGCACACCGCCGTTTCCACTGCCTCCATCTTGGCTGCTCACCTGTGACGGACACGTCGTGAGCGTTTTGATGTTAATAAAGTCTAATCAGGATTTTCAAAAAAGGCTTAATTTTTTAAGCGTGACCCAAACTAGTGTTTATACCACAGCTATCGCCCCCTGGTGGCTTTTGGAGAGAATAGAAGCTACATCGATGTTTTTTACAGCTCATCACATCAAAGGTTGGTGCCAAGAAACAGGGCGATATTTTTAGAGAACCACAGAAACAGCTGGATTTTACAATGTTTATCCCACAACTGTTTACAAGATCTAAACACAGTAACTCATTAGACCCAGCTGTGGGTCACATGTGCACCATCGGCCTCTTTACTGTGATTTCACTTAAAAGTTGGCTAATTCTCAAAAATGAACGAAACTGGGGTCAAAACAGCGAGTGTAAATATTACTGTTAGACCAGGGGAAAGTCAGAAATGATCCAATGACATTAAATCTGCAGACAAACCTCATGAAACCACATTTGCAGGGTTTGTCCTGTACTTCCTGTTGATTTCCCTACAGCTGGTATCACATCTGGGCCGTGCAATGACTACAACTTTATTAACAATTAACTGACATGAAGGCTGAAAATGAGGCTAAAATGGAGAAAAATCAGTGTGAAAAGATGAACACAGGCTCTCTTTGGTCTGCACTCATTAAAACACGGGAGTGAGCTCGCAGCACGAGTGCAGGTTTGCGTGGGCAGTTTTCCTGCGGTCGTGCTCACAGCGTGAGAGCACCGAGCTGCAGCTGCATGCCCGCTGCTCACGGTCCCCCGGGAGACCGGAGAGGGAGAGGTGGTGCACCCGGTTACCATCTCCACCCGTTCATCCAGACTCCGGCGTCAAGAATGTGAAACAACAGCCTCGCCTCTCCACAAAGCCTCTGGCCCCGCCTCCGAGCCGCAGGGGGAAAAAAGCTGTGAGCACAGCAGAGAGAACGTTTACTGGAAGTTTGAGTCACTGCGGCTGATGTGAGGGGGAGAGGTCGGTTTGTCGCGCTGTACACCAGCAGAGAGGACGAAGCTCAGACCTGCACAGGAAACGATCCAGATTGTGCTCATTTACACAGAATTAAAAAGTTCTGCGTGCAGCTCATGTCAGTCATACCTGAGTCACATTTAGGCTGTAGACTTTCTCAGGACCGTAACACTGACTGAAAGAGGAGGTGATGGAACAGCTTTACCCATTCGTTCCCAGCGAGTCCTGCTCGCCCCTGGCGTGTGCTGCCATCTGCTGGTAATGTGACAGCTTAGTCTTCCCCCGGGCAGGGGCTGGCGTCTATCCCAACATCATTAAAACGATTTTATTCATATAAAAATAATTTGAAAAATACAGGAAGTTTTGGAAAGAGTCCAACATGATGAAAACAGATAATAGAATTCATCCAATTTGGGTTTCCAGCGTTTATTAAAAGAAAATAATGGCGATAAAGCGGGCGCTCCTCGTTGGACCCCTCGATGGAGTTCATATGAACCAGACAGGTGTTTGCCATTGATGTGGGAGGGGCAAACATTAAGCCACGCCTCCTGTACATTTTAGGAGTACAGCTGGAAGTGAAGACTGACCTGGAAAACTTTCCTGAACCTTCAGATTTTCCAGTCTTTGAAGAGAGCGTGGAGAAAAGACGGCGCCGCCGCGACACGAGGTCGGGGCTGAACTCCAGGCGAGGCTGAGCTGATTCCGAGGCTTCCGTGGTCTGAGCACAGGAACGTTTTCCAGTGCAGGAAAAATCATTAAAGGACTTATTCTGAAAATAACAAATGACGAACAATGTTCATGTTTGAACTTTTGATGTCTGCAGATTCAATCTGCATAAACGATCCAAAACCGAAGCGCTGTGAGAGCAGACGCAGGTGGAGGTAGTGACGGAGGACGAGTTTAAACACAAAGCTCCACAGAGAGCAGGCAGGGTGGAGACGAGTGTCAGGAGGGATGGTGACAGAAGGAGAAGGGTTATAGACGGCGAAGGATGAGCCGAAGCGGATCAGGGGGTCTGAGCATGTGCGAAGGAGGGAGGGTGGAGCTGCTCAGGAGGAGAAGAGGAAGAGCTTAGAGGAGGTTCGTGGATGAGGGAGGACATGCAGAGGGGCGGAGCTACAGAGGAGGATGCTTTACTGTCACCTATGATGTCATCACAGCTCAAATGAGGAATAAACACAAACAGTCACATGGTTCATTGTTTTCATTTTAATACATTATGTGTGATGAGGAGAGTTTCAGGTCTCTGCAGAAAAACCCACAGAGCAGCGTTAAGAACAGAACCCGATAAAAACGCCCCAAACGAAAGATGAGAGACAAACGTGAGCAAAGCAAAACCCAAACAAGCCGCAGGGACGCGTGATCATTCACACGCGTCCTCTGAGCACGGTTCAAACGCGGCGCCACACAAACTGGAGACGGAGAGGCCGGACTCGCCGCAAACACGCTGCGTTTACGTTTGCAACGGGTCAGCTCGCCGTGAACTTCACCGTCTGTTTCCAGGGCAACTGTCCACTACGCTGAAACAGGAAGTGACCGCACCACCCTTCCTCACTGCTCGCCATCCCTTTAAAGTTTCTACAACCTGACGTGGTTAAGCCGTGAGCGATGAGCAGAAACCCGATGGGCGAACGCAGCAGGAAACATTTTACTCTGAGCGTATCGAGTTCCTGATTTTCTCTGACCGAACCGCCGCTAACCATCAGAACCAAGCTTCACAGACGCCACCGAGTGAAGCAGGAGACCGAAGACACACACGCACGCACACACGGTTGTTCTCTGAAAAAAGACAAGAGTGAACACTTTCAGGAAATGCTGGATTGAGCTGAATGATTCTGATTGGATGGATCAAATACAACAACGAATCAAATCAATCAGGCTGCGGCCAAGGAGTCTTTTCGACTCCCTCACGAGTTTCTAACTTCCTGCAGGCTGCAGGCACAACCGGAGGCCCTGAATCCTCCCTACACAGGAAACGAGGAGCCTCCGAGCGTCCTTTATCGCCTCCTTGGGCAGAGGAGACAGAGGAGGCGGCGACGAGGCTGAATCGTGTCTGCCGGACGTGACAGGAGAAAGTGACCCTTACATAACGAACGTGACACGCACCATTACTCTGACACGACCTTCAGGTCTGTGAAACGCGACATGGACGTAATCCTCTCATCTCCACAGCAGACCCACGTGAACGTCATCCACCATCGCCGTGACGCAAGCGGTCAGACTCGTCACGTCCAGCAAAACCGACAAACGAGGGACCTCCGTGTACCGTTGGACCGCAGCCCGAGGCTCCGCCTTCCCGGCGGCTGTGATGTCTTCTTTACACGAGTTTGTTCCTCACATGGCAGCCCTGAACCAGCGCCACACATCGCCGCCACGCTCAGCACCAAACACATCCGATCAACAAAAAGCAGGCGTTACTCGCTCTTTAAGAAAAAAAACAAAGTTTGTCAATGAAAGGAAATCGAACCCTCCAATCACCCCCCGCCCCGCCCCCGCAGTGCTTCACAGATACAAACATTCAGACCATCTGTAGAAAACAAATTCACATTAGGTGTGCTCAATCCATCGTCAGGAAACAGTTTGTTCCTCTCCAGTAAGAACACCGGCCTGCTCCTCCTCCTCCTCCTGCTCCTCCTCCTCAGTAAAACCTTTTGTTCCTCTCCTGTCTCTTCTGGAAAACCACCGCTCCCACCACGGCGCACACCACGATCCCCAGCAGGGCGCACAGCAGCAGCAGGAACACTTTCCAGCCGGTGAGAGGCGTGCCGCGGAAGTTCCCGGTGGGATCGTCGATGTTGTCTGAGAGGGAGGAAGAACATCCACCGTCAGTTTGCTCCACCTGGTGCGGAGAGGCCGGCTGTGCTCCTAACAGGGAAACATCCCGCCCCCTCGTAGCCCCGCTTCACATCCGCAGACCGCGGCCACGATCGGTTTCAGCTGAGACCTGAAACACCCTGAAGCTCGTTACTCTAAATAAAGTTTGGGGGATTTGAATCTACCTTTAGGGGATTTGAGGAGGCTGACGCTGGGCTCGATCTTCGTCCAGTCCAAGTTCTCCTCTTCAGCCGTGTGTTCCACCATCAGCTGGTAGAGCTTCATGGAGATGATGTCGTGGTTATCTGAGGAGAGCGGGTGAAAACACTCGGACGTGTAAGAAGACGATTCTGATAATCAGCGTTCGTCCTTCGCCGGCAGCTCGGACCTACCCGACAGGTCGCCCGTAGCCGCCGAAGCCCCAAAGAAATATCCGGTGGGAAGACGAACGCCGCCGATGTCGATGCACTCCTTCCACTCGTTCTTGTCGTCCACGTCGACCATCACCTGCAGGGTTACAGAGGGGAGGCGGGAAAAAGATGAAAAACACTGCGAACGCTCAGCGCTCGCCCTCAGACCGCGCTCGAAGCAGGAACTGGAAGGTCGGCCGCTTACCGTCAACCTCCCTTTGGAGTAGCGGACGGCGAGGTACGTGTCGTGATCTCGGTTCCTGATCTCGGCGGAGCAGCCTCCCAGCTCGGACGAGCGGCCGTCTTTCCCGTGGTCGTAACTCACCGAGCCGTTGTTCACCATGGCTGAAATGTACGGGAAGGAGCGCTGGCGGCGGACAGGAAACGATCAGTATACGAGTCCTACACGGCGCACGCTTCAACGGACCAACAAACACGGCACACAAAATGAAACACGTCCACGTGACACATCTGAGGTCATCGCATTACTCGCGATGGCGGGCTGGTTACTCTTACAGTCACGTTCAGCGTTACAGTTGTGACGAAGCCACGCACGCTGGAGCGAGCGTCCGGGTTTCACGCCGATTAAAGCCGATGTCCAGCATTAGCTCTGAAACACGGTTGAAAATGACCCGCTCAGGTTAGAGACGCCCACATGAGCCGTCTCTTCTCCGCGTGTGACTACAGACAAACTCACCGTGCTGCAAAGCTCACATTGGTATTCATTTGCCTAAAACCTGACGTTTTAGACATGAACATCACAGTCCAGTCCACTTTAAGCCCTATCAAAGAAAGGTGGTCCTAAAATGGGACGTGCTACATATCAGACCTTTGCTGTGGCGTATTTCTATTGAAAGCTTTTCCACGTGAGGGACACAGAAACACACAAAGCATCGGTCAGCCACGTTCAAGTCGACCTTTTCTGCTTCTCCTCACGTCCTGTCAAATCTCCTTTTCATATTACACACGACCAGAGCTCCTAAGAATAAGGTCAGTGTATGCACAAGTAACCCCGTGTGATGTCACAGAGGGGAGATGTCCTTATAGCTCCACCCACCCCCTAAGGTCTTATGAGAGGCAGCCAATCAGAGTAAGAAAGGAGGACGGCGCTCAGGCTGGAGGTGATCAGAACAGGTCCGCTTCAACGGGCCCGCAGCGTTTCACAGTGAGACAGACACAGCATGCTGACGGGAAAAACCTGCAGCCACTCACGTCCGTCGCATCATCGTTAGAGTAAGTATCTATAAAGACGGCGAGCCCGTGGAAGACGGCGCTGTTGGAAAACACGGGCCCTGCAAAGAAACAAGCCGGTCAGTCACTTTGGCACACACACGCGCGCGCGCACACACTTACATCCATCCCATGGAGGTCATTGCGGAAGGTATCCAAAAAAATTGCCAGGCCAAGAAACTGATCCTGGTTTCCAAACACAGGGCCTAGGATGGAGGCAGAGATGGGGCGAGACGTGAGCGAGGCGCTTTGTGAGGTCAGCAGTGATGAGATGACAGACATATGGAGTGGCGCGCACACACACGCACACACACACAGGTTTGGATTTACAGCCATCCTTCTGAGCTGCAACACTTTACACACTTTTTCCATCTGACACTGAAGCGGTTAAGCGGCGAGGAGGGGCCCGTAGAAACGCGGCCTCATAGAGCTACACGTACGGGTACGTTTACTCGCCGGGAACACGCCGCAGAGCGCCACACAACCGATTATACCGCTTTATGTCGTATGCAAAGACAAACAGCTCCACCTTCAGGGCGCTCAGGCTACTACACTTTGCCTTCTTAGGCCCAGTTTGGTTGCAGCAGAGAATTCTGGGTAAATCCAAACCTTATATGAAGCTCCTTCACACCAGCCGGACCTTCGAAGCGAAGACCCGGTGTTACCTGAGTGCAGCCTGTCCTTCGTATACCAGAGAGCGATGCCGTCGCCGTGGAGATTCTTCTTCCCCGAGCCGTGGATTTTAAACTGCACGTGCATCTCCCAGTCCTTCAGGTGACAAGGCTAACACAGAAACGAGCCCAGGGTTAGACGCTACTGAGCCGAAGCCTAGACTCCTCGTTTTGGCGAGGAGGCTTCAGCCGCACAGAGCGGACATTTTTAACTGTAAACGACTCTCGGCGATCGCGCCTCGCCTCACCACGGTGTTCCAGATGGATCCCTGCTTGCTCCTCTCGTCTGGAGTCAGCCGGACGTACGAGCTCGTCACCAAAGTGCTTCCGGAGAAATCCCACTGGCTGGACGGGCTGCTGCCGACACCTACGGGACAAACGGGCGGGAACGCTCAAACACACCTGAGCAGGTAAAGCACACAGAGGTGCTGCACACTCAGCAAACACTCACACCTTCTAAAGCTCACTAATGATGTGGCTACACCACACCTGCCATCATGGCTACACACCTGGATTAAGCTGTATTTGTTAAACTTGCATAATGACAATAAGGAGTGTTGAATCTAACCTGGAGGACTCGCACCGAGGCGCTTTTAAAACTTCCTTTGACTCCCGGTTGAACTTTGGAATGACACATCCTTACACGCTCGTCGGGGAGGGAGGAGTCGATTTTGTGGAAAACTAACCGAAACGTGCCCAATAAACTGTCCTGTCAAACTCGCACCCCGAACACGTGACTCAGACACGTGCCTTTTAAGGAAAATTATCATTTTGCTGATCATGTGCAGATTTATCTATTTATGTAATTGGTCGCAGCTTCTCTGCCTGCAGGAGGCGCTGTAGGGGTCAGCTGTTACGTGTCGGGCTCATGTCCAAGCGCGGCATGGGCCCTGGAACCAGTCACCTGGAGGGCGGCTGTGGGCTGAAGCGCTATGATCAGGAGGAACAGCCTGATCTGTTACTGGGCCTGTGCGCTAACACGGTGTGTCCGTGATCAACACCGTGTTCACACATGTCCGTAAGTGCACGTGGTACCAGGACGCCCTACGTCGCAGGTCTGTGACCGATTCTGTAATCGTATCATCAGATCTGGGGCGTACGTTCTGGAGACTCGGCTGAAGGGAGGAGCTGACCTGTCACCTGATCACCACCTGGTGCTGAGTTGGATCAGGTGGTGGAGGATGCTGGACAGACCTGTCATACCCAAATCTATAGTGAGGGTGTGCCGTGAGCATCTGGCAGAGGTCCTGGTCCTCGGGATCTACAATTCCCACCACCAGCAGAACCTCAACTGCATTTTGAAGGCCACGAGTCTGAGTGGACCACGTTCCACACCTCCATTTCAGGGGCAGCTGACAGATACTGGCAGGCCCAACGAAGCGTGGCTGCAGGAGACCTGCCAAAGCAAAACCTCAGGTACGGAGCAGCTCTGACATGCAGTTAGGCGTCTGCTGCTGCTTATTAAACACGCTGCTACTCTGAGCACTCAAATCACCTGTCAGCTACACCTGCCCACCAGGAGATCCATCCTGCCTTCTCCCGAGAATAAATCTGCACATGAACCCGAGTGACCGCAGACTGAAATGTGTGTGTGGGTGAGAAACACTGTACACGCGTGAACATGCTCAGATTCAGTGTCAGCAGACTTTCTCTTTCTCCACTGAAGTCTGAGTAACTCGAGTAAAAGCAGCCTCGGATTTCAGTTCTTTCATATTCACCGAGACCCGTTTCTGTGAATATTAATATTTCCATGCGACTAAGCAGACATCGTGTTATATTAATGCATTTAAGTTAACTT
>VUQR01023756.1:34038-64701 GCA_015108515.1 Hemichromis elongatus | reverse complement strand
CGCACCTCAGCAGAGTAACATGCTGCTTCGTCGCAACTACATCTCTAAGCAGTGAGAAGAGGCTGCTGCCAGCTTCCCATCAGACTGACCAGACACAAAGAGCAAAGCCCAGAGGAGAAGCAAGAGGTGGGAACCTACCTCCCCCCGAGTCTCGTCTTCCCTCTCCGGAGCCTCTGACGGGAGGAGGTGGAGGGATAGAGGAGAAGGAGGACGCTCGGCTTTTTCACTGTCCTGACTCAGTTTGGCACCTCGGGGCTGAAGAAGCGACAGAGGATGCAGAGGAAGCTGCAGGAGCTGGAAAGTTGACTCTGCTTCACTCGGCAGTCAATCTGTCACTTTGCTGCTTAGCAAACTTTTTTTTTTCAAATAAAGCAGAAGAGGAGGCAGTGGACGCTGGAGAGTGAGGAGGAGGAGGAGGAGGGAGAGAGAAAGAGCGGAAGAAAGCACACCTTTCTTTGCGCACGTGTTTTTTGGCAACGAGGAGGCATCACCATCCATCCAGAGGAGGCTACCCATGTGGCAGGACGCTCTGTGGACCCGCGGACGCTACCTGCTGGAGAAGAGCGATGGAGGCGAGGGGCCCGAGGGGCCCGAGAGCCTGGGTGACGGGTGCCCGGGGTTCCAGGGTGAGGTGTGCGCGGAGGGCGAGAAGCCCCAGGACTGGCTGTACGAGTCGTACTACCGAATGAGCCAGCAGCACCCGCTGATCGTGTTCCTGCTGCTGATCGTCATGGGAACCTGCCTCGCACTGCTGGCGGTGTTTTTTGCTTCAGGACTGGTGAGAGTGTGTGCGTGTGTGTGTGTTAACAGACTGTGTATGTGTGTGTCCTGGGGGAAGTGTTTTGACAGGATTTTAGAGGTGCGGTGAATAATCCACACAGAAATCTGAGGTTAGTTTGAGTCTAAAAATAAACGCTTACAGACAGAAAATGTTGTCATTGTTGTGAGTTTGAACAATAGAAACACGTGCTCTCTGTTAACGGCACAAATTCCTGCTTTTGAGGGGTTTTTTTTTAAATTAATTAATTAATTTTTTGAAAACACAAGGACAGGTTGCTTATTTGCAATAATGGAATAATTTTAGCATTTAGTCTTCTTGTTTAAAATGAGACGAGAAGATCAATACCATCCTTGCACATTTGCTGCTTATTATTTCTGCCATGTGGGAGAATTTTTCTGATATCAAATGGAAGACAGTTTCTTTTGGCCATGGTGGCGATGAGAGTCATTAATCGCATTAGTAAAAATATACTGAATATTTATTTCATATTTACTGTGTTCAGAGAAACAAGCGGACGCAGCACAAGGTCAGCAATAACAAACAGGACAGACCGGAGAGGAGCGGGTGACACCTGAGTCCTCCTTGTCTGAGTAAAGTTGCATAGAGCAGAGTTTGATTTTTTGAGTCTTTCCCTTTTGTTTTCTTTCTTTTTATTTTGCATTGTGTCTTATTTCAATGGTATGGTGGGTCCTGTGTTTGAACCCACCAGGCGAGTGGGAATTTTCTGTGTGGAGTAAGCCTACATGGGCTTTCTCCAGGTAACCAAACTTCCTCCAAAGGTCCAGAGACATTCTTGTTAGCTCATCTGGCTAGTCTAAGTTAGAAGTAACTATGGAAGGTTGTTTCTGTGTGTTAGCCTTGCAGCACACCAGTGAAGTGTATGGGGTTTACTGCACATTTATCCCTGTGGGAGCTCCCAGCAGCCCCCACTGTGACCCTGAAGTGGATGAGCGAAAGAAGATTAATGGATGGTTAGATTTTTTTGTTGCCTTTATTAGACAGAGTAGAGGGATAGATCCAAGTATAGATAGCATCAGTACCAATGTTTGTATTGTATCGGATCAATACTAGCATGATAGGCTCGATACTTGATGATGATGAATGATGATTCATCTCATAAATCATGACAAACTGCTCTCCCCCAATAATGGTATCAGCAATGCATAATACTGTATTTACTTTGTGTTGGATTGATACCAGATAATTGGCAGTCTGTCCTCATAGCATAATACTCCCACCCCCGTGTTTCACTGAGGAGACGGTGTTCTTTAGGTTGTAAACTTTCTTTATGCAAATATAAGCAGCATTATGTGGCTATGGAGTTCTATTTTCATCTCATCTGACCAAAGGATGGCCCTCCAGTGTATTCCAGTGTCACATAATCTTTCTCCAGGTTGTCTTTAGCACACTTCAGTCTGGCTTGAAGATGTCTCTTCTGCAAAAGTGACGTTTTTCTTGTTCTGCAGCCTCGCAGTCCATTCCCGTTTTCTTCGAGACTACAATTCCCAACTTGGTTAAGGTGTTCACTCGTCTCTTGGCAGTTGTTTGGGGTTTTTTAGGCAAATCTCTCACTAGTTTTGAGTCTTTGAAATCTTTTGCTTCCTACTTCTGTCATGTTTGTCCTAAATCAATTATTCTTTTTCTCAAGTCCAAACTGATTTCTTTAGTTTTTGGCATGATGCTTTCTCAAGTGACAGCTCAGACCCTTGCTAAAGTATTTATATATAATAAAATATTTATATTTATTTTCAGCATTGCAAAGTAAAAACACATCCAAGCACAGCAGTGCTTTGTGCTGTGAGTCAATAAAAAGATCAGTTTTTCAGAGGGGGGGAAAGATATTGACCCTGGTAGTTTATGTTTTTCTTAAATAATTATGTTGTTGTAAAATGTAAATGGCCTGTATTTGTATAGTGCTTTACTAGTCTCTAAGGACCTCAAAGTGCTTTACACTACATTCAGTCATCTACCCATTCACACACTGGTAATGGCAAGCTACATTGTAGCCACAGCTGCCCTGGGGCACACTGACAGAGGCGAGGCTGCCGGCCATTGGCGCCACCGGGCCCTCTGACCACCACCAGTAGGCAACGGGTGAAGTGTTTCGCCCAAGGACACAACGACCGAGACTGTCGGAGCTCGAACCGGTAACCTTCAGATTACAAGACGAACTGAAATTTAAGTGAAAAATCAAATGTAAAGTGAGCTAAAGCTGCCACAAAAACTAAACTGGTCCCGTCTCACTCTCCTCACCCCCAACCGATTGTGGCTGTTCCAGGTTCTGCCAGATGTCTTCCTGTTAAAAGGGAGTTTTTCCTTTCCACTTTCCAGTGCACGCTCACAGGGGGTCATTTGATTGTTGGGCTTTTCTTTATATTACTGAAGGATCTTTACCTTATAATTAAAAGCACCTTAAACAGACTGTTGGTGTGATTTGGAACCATTTAAATATAACTGAACAGTACTCGATTCTAAGTGCTGTATTTATAGAACAAGACACATCATTTCATCTTGATTATCTTGATATCATAATTGTTGGAGTCACAAAGAAAATGCTATCACATTTCAAGTTCTAAGTTGTTTATAATAAGAATAAAGAGCACAGTGGACTTTGGAATTCATTCTGTTTCTCATTGTGAAGAATCAGAAAGAAGCTTTATTCTTGGGATCATTGAAGAGGGCTGTGATCAGAAGAAGAGTTTTAGTTTTGGCATGAAACTGAATGAGACTGAGGTGGGGCGATGGCGAGCTGTGTGTGTGTATGATTACGTGTGACAGCATAAGAGGCCGTGAAGCGGCACTTTAAATCTCAATGCTGGGTTTGCAGAGTGGATCAAGAGCACGATGACAGTTTAGTTCGCGGTTGCGTGGGTGTTGGTGCTTTTGTCAAGTGAAAAGTGTTGTTTTGGCCACAAACACTCAACCATAAACACAAGCTATTGTTTCTCCAGCGCTGCCTTTGTGTTTCATGGAATAGCTGTACAAAAGCAAGCCCACTCATTGCTATTGCTGTTGTTTGAAAAAGATTGTTTTGCTCTCATATGCCCAGGACGGTCTTTAGACATTTGTTTTGCTCTCTAAGTAGCACCTCGACTCAATAATTGGGGGGGTCATTCTCAGTAGCACCTCCACCTTTATTGAGCCCTTCTATTTAAGACAAATCAATAGAATTTATTGCACTCCCCACTGGTCAATGTAATCCTCTAAGTTTCCTTTACTTCTTAGGCTCTGTGCCTACTGGTTAAATTACAGTCCCGCAGGTAATTTCCCATCAGTCTCAATGCAAATTGAAATCATTCATTTCTTTTCCCCCCAGTTTGCTCCTATTAAATAACATCCAAGCCTGTCTATAGTGATGAAGCGGTTGCTCAGCGAGGCATGTGTATTTATTACTGCTGGACCAAGAAGAATGGCAGGAATAAATAGAGGCTGGGTCTGGAGCTAAGAGGCCGGGCGGCAGAGGGAGGGGAGGATGTTGTTGTAAGTGCCGTGGCTTTATCAGTGAGCCGACAGAAACCCAACCAAAGCAGCGTTAATGCTCCCAAAATTGCTGCCTACTTTTATCTGTCGCCACACATCATGGCTGGAGTGGCTCAAAGTGCTGTTTTAAGAAGCCGGCCCCTCCACCCAGTTTGCGCAGTGCGCGCGCGCGTGTGTGCTGGTATGTGCATATCAGCGATTGTGTGTTTGGTTGTGTTATATTTCTGTCTGAGTAATTTTCAGAGGAAAATCCTTCTTGGTCTTTCTGCCTTGAGGTTGTATTTTTCTATGGTGTGTATCCTGCATGTTAACCTAAGGACATTCAAAGCATAATTTGACAGTTTGATTGAGATCAATATTCCATCTGATCTGAAGACGGGTAATCTGTGAACTGTAATGGCTCTCTCATTGCTGTCTTGGTTCTCATCGCTGATTCCAGCACTGTTTCTGCTGGCTCATGAGCAGTATGTTGATATTTTAAGTAAATCAAGAACACAGATTTAGTTTCCTTCTTGTTGACAGTTTGATCGATGTGAGGCAGTAAGGGAAGGGTGCTTTTGTAATGATGGATCACCAGCTGTTACTGGGAGAGAAGTAAGGTGACCGAGTGGGATGAAATAGATGTTGTGACATCACTGACTAGGTGTGGACGGAGCTACACAGAGTAAAAATAATCCACTAGACACAGAGACCTCAAATAACAATACTGAGAAAAATTGACTTTTTCTAAACTGTATTTAATTGCTTGTATATTCCTGATTAAAGTGTCTTAAAAAGATACAATCACAGTTAGACATAATTACACAGTCATTGTAAATATGGAAAGCGTGCTCTCTGTCATTATTTATTAAGAAGTGCAATCCTTTGGGTTTTTTTTAAGGTTATTTACCAGTAAAAAATGATCTACAATTAGTGTGTAATTACATCCCCCAACAAAGTGATGAGTTCTCATAAACTTATAATGAATCTATTTGGTTTGTGAAAGCCACCATGTTCCCAGGCTATCTTGAATACAGTGACCGAGATGGATATCGCCATTCTGACTAATCATGTTTTATATGGTTAGAGACCAGCTAAGTATGTAGTATGCCAAAGGTGGAAGAGAAGAGAACTCATAGGCCACTGCATGCTGTGGTGTTGTGTCTGCACTGTCACACTCTGACCATACCTATGCTTTCTCTTCTGCTTTATCTTACCTTATCCAAAGAAGCAAAACCAAGAAGGAAAGACACAATGTGCCCAACATCTGGATAAAATATCACCATTTTTCTCCTCACTTTAAGCCTTTTCTCCAGAACTGAAGTCAGGGCTTTAATACATGAAAATGTGCATATACATGCTTATTTATTTTAGATATGGTCAGTAGCAAACAGAGGCTAACAGAGGTTAACAGCAGCTAATAGAAGCAAAAAAACCCCCCAAAAACAGTGATACTAAAAGAGAGTCTCGCTGACCTATTGACTTGCATTCGACTCCTTTCACAAAGTTTTACAGCTTCTACAAGAGTAAATAGTTGCTGATGCACGCTGACAGCGGAGGTAAACCAGAGACTGACAGCCTACACTCACTACAGATAAACTGCAGCTGGTTGTTTAAGCTGTTGTTTGCTTAAAATTGCAAAGTATGTGTGGAAAATATTCAAGACAGCTGCTAATTTTCCCAGGAGAAGACAAAAGTGAATTTTTTTTTTTTTTGTCTTATTAGTGGAATTCACCGGTGCGACTTCCCATGTAACAGAGATAATCCAGAAGGTTATTAGGCTATTACTTAGCACTGATTAGCAGATACGTGCGTCTGTGTGTTGTTTATGGATGTAGGTTGTTCATGTTAGCTGACAGCACTTCATCTTTAACTCTTGTTACTTCTTTCTCAGAAAATCAAGAACATTAAAGAAAAATTTTGGTCCCTAAAATGCCTAAAATGACATCGATCTGACATGCCTCCCTCATGACTGTGATAAATAAAGGAGTAATTCAGTTTGAGTTGTTATCTAGTTCAGATTAGCCCCTGGAGCCTTTAAGCTAACTTTCAACTTATCAGATTTCTTTGAAATTCATAGTTCATCCATTTCCAGAGTTAAAGTAGAAATGCGACCAAGATTCCAATTCCTCACGGCTCATATTCAAATAAATGATCTATTTTTTACTCAGCTGCTGGGACTTTTTGAATCTGCAGAGGTTTTCAAACTGGTCTGACCCACTGAGTAGCACCGTCTTCCTGCTGTGACATCAGGCTTCATTTTAGTCTGATGACCATTTCTTCACTTGGCACCGATGAATTCCTCCCCCATGGTGCTGTGATGAACGGACGTAAGATCACACAGCTGAAGTAACACAGTCTCTCAAGATGAAATGAAAACAGTCATGACAGTTAAACACAACAAAAGCTGCTAAAGTGCCCATTAAACATCATCACAGTGGGTTAGTGTCCTTCTCGTGATGGTAGGTCTTCACTCCAAACTAGCATTAATAACGTGAGCCATAAACTTTAAGGTTCAGCGCTGGATGTTCTGCAACCTTTGACCTGTTTGTGGGGAGCGCGTTAGCATTTCTCTGTGCCGCAGATGGGCCTTCAAGGGAAACGGTCGTTGATTATTGATGAATTTCATTACCAGGCTGAGAGCAAATTGAAGGAATATGCCACCAGTGCTGCTTCATCAGACAGTATAAATATTCAGCAGGCACAAACACGTGGAAAGCGCATACGCTGCCACGGTTGCAACACACCCTCTCTGGCTCCCATTTCTCCTCAGTTTCTTTATTTAGTGCGTTTTTGTTCTTTTGCTGCTGAATAATTAGATTTTTGAATCTTTGCGTCTCTTTCTGCCACCGTTATGTCTCCCCATACCCCTCCCCACCCTTTTTTTCCTCCCAGTATAATAGCTGAATGAGACAGACTGGGTTAAAAAAGGATATTATTGTTCTGGGTGACAATGCTGCACAATATAGCAGGCAGACACACCCCGCTCCCTCTGTGCTACGTCAAGGGAAAATGCTTTAACCAGTTTCAAAGGGGTTTTAACAGGATTAGATGGCCTACGATCAGAAATGTGCAAAGTGCAGATGCTTCTTTCTGTCGATGTGAAAAGCTGCTCCACTCCAAATACGCTTGTAGCAAGAAAGCAGCTCCCTCCCTCTTTCTCTCTCTGTATGCCTCTGACTTGTGTGTGCATGTGTGTTTTGCATGTGTTTCTAATGGTGAAGGAACCTCTGTTGTTGTAAGAGTTTGCAGTCTTGCTTACATTCTCATTAGGATTCAATCTGTGCTCCGGGCCGACTGTATAGCTGCTGTGGCGTCAGCAGCCGGATCCCATGGGATCCCTTCGCCAGACCCTGAGTCATGCTACCGCTGCTGCACCATGTTGCCACATTACTGCTGCTATCTTGGATTTTTCTGCCCGAATAGCTTCTGCTGTATTTTAACAAGCAGCTCGAGTCAATAAACTGTCAAAACATCCCGTTACTGAAGGTTGAGCCTGTGACATCTTGTTTTTTCCTTTTCTTACAGAAATTGAATTGGACGCGGAGAGGATCCAACACGTTTCTTTGCCCACACCGGCGTGCTTTTTACTGTAAAATGGCTGACAAGTAATCACAGAGCGTCTCGCTCAATTATCATGCCGGACCTGTCAGTGTAATCATGACTCGACTGGAATAAGTTTAAATGGTTTACGTGGGCACCGGTGTTAGGATGGAGTCTGTGAGTGTTTCACAGCCTGCTCTTTGGGTGAATGATGGTTATTTTGCTGCCTGTTTTCCCCTCAGAGTGTATAAATTCTGAAAAGATGTTACGGAGTGCTTTATTTGCACATTAGTTGCAGAGTGCACAGGCGGATTAGTAGAATGAGCTCTAGGAGGCTGTGCAGTCCTTTTTCTGTGGACTTACACTCAGCACAATCAGACCTGCTGCAAACACTACCATCATTATTTCTTGGTGAAGAGGCTCAGCAGCTAATCAGATCATAAGTGACAAGCAAAAATTTTAGCGTAATATTAACTTAATTAGTCATACCTCTTCTGTAGGTCCAGGTCAAATTAGCCAGTAAATTTTACAGCTAAGAATCAGTGATACATCCAGCAAGGAAAAGGAACAACAATCTAACAATTGCCTCTTGGCTTTCATCAGTCTTTAATTAGCATGAATGTGGAATTGGTATTAAAGTGGGCCATACACAGTCAAATAATGAACTAAGTGTATGTGCAAGTAATCTCTGTGAGCCAAAAGCACTGGCTCTGTATGATGTCAGAGAAACCTTAGCAATTCAATTTGAGCTTTTTGTTTGTGAGAAGCAACCAATCAAAAACACCCATCCAAAATAACCTTGGAACACCTCACCCAGGAGGCATCCTTGTCAGATCCCCAAACCACCTCAACTGCCTCCTTTCCATGTGGACGAGTAGCGGCTCTACTCTGAGCCCCTCCCAAATATCCTAACTTCTCACCCTATCCACCCCTTGTATCTGCCATCTCATTCTTTTTTCACTGCCCAAAGCTCATGACCACATGTGAGAGTAGGGACGTAGATCGACCGGTAAATTGAGAGCTTTGCTTTTACACTCAGGTATCTCTTGACTATGACAGGTACAGAGTCCAAATCACTGCAACTGCAGCACCAATACGTCTGCCGCATCCCCCACCCTTCAGTAATCAGAAACATAATGATATAAAAGGAGGGTGACTTTAAAGGAAATACATCCTCTTTCAGATAGGGTTATTTTGAACTGTATATCACACAAAGTTACTGTAGTCAAAGTCTAGTCCTCTATAGGACATTTTCTTTCACCTTTCCATCCATTGTAGTAAAGTTTGGAGCTGGGCCACTGCTGTGTCACTGAGGACCAGGCTTCCTCTTAGAAGATCATAAAATGCAGGAAGCAGGCTTTGAAGGTTGGTGGTGGATGGTGCAGCCAGTGACTATGTGGAGCTGGATGACTGGGTTGTGGATGAAGTAGCTGCAGGGTCAAGGGAGGCTAGCTCTTCATCCTGTGGCTGTGATTGTTGGCCGGGTAGGTAGTAGGAACAAGTGACTGGAAATTGGATGGAGCAGATGGATTTAAAGAACTAAGGAGACTCAGATATTACTCACATCTGAGCAACTGCAGTTGTCGTTCCATGTTGCAGTAAGTGGGAAAACTGTCTGAACTTTTTGATTCTGCTTTTTGTGGCAGAAACTCCCATTTACAGGGTTTGAATGTTTGTGGAGCCAAAAGTCCAGGTGGAAATCTTACAACACCAAGTAAACTCCTCTTTAAGCTTCCCAGAAAGGACAGCCAAGTCCGCTGGGTCCATCATTCTGTCATGCTTGATGGAAATGTGGACCCAAAAGCAGACCTTTGAGGCAGAGTAAAAACAAACAACCAAAAAAACGAGGTCCATAGATCCAAACAGGTAAACGCTTGGGGAGACAAAGAGTAAGATGTTACAACAGGGGTGGGCAAACGTTTTTGCTCAGGGGCCACAAAGTTTAAAATTTACAAAACGGGCCAGGCCAGCACCTGATGCATACATATCAAACAAAAACATTAAGAAGGCATTGTAGTGTTAATACTTACATTCACTTTTAGTGGGAACAGTGTTGTTGATCACCCTTTTTTGTCAGTATATTGAAATCTGGTGTTAGATTTGTTGTGGTTATTCTCAGAACAGATCTGAGGTGTTCATCACCAAACTAGGATCTGTGGAATGCTTTGTTGTTGTTTATCACACAGAAAGTCTGTTCACATACATACGTAGAGCCAAACAACACCACCAACTTCTGGATCTTTGGAAATTTTGCTGCGTTTAATGATGCATAAAACTCATCCAGTTTAAGAGAGTTGAACTTCTCCTTTAAGACAGTGTCACATTGGAGATCAATCAGTTCCAACTGCAACTCCTGTGGCGCTGTTTCAGGGTCTTGTGTGAAGAGACATGACACCAGCTGAAGTGACTTTTCAATTTTTCCAAAATCGGAGAACCGATGGCAGAATTCCTCATGGAGGTCATCCAGTGATTTCCTGTATTTTTTCACATGTTGAGGTGCCTCTTTCAGCATAGCCAGTGTGGGGAAATGAGCGAATAACTTTTCTGACATTTGTTTTGAGAATAAAACCAGCTTGGTTTTAAAGGCTCTGACGTTTGTGTACATTTCATGCACAATGCACACGTTCAGCTCATTCATGTGCGCCAGTATGTCCACAGCAAAAGCTAAATCACAAAGCCAATCTGTGTCACTCAGCTCAGGAAAATCACCATTTTCTCAAGTAGCTCCAAAAATGAGACAATCCCCCTTTCTGTCATACAAGTCCTCTCTCCGCGTTTTCCCTTTCTGCCATTACATGGCCAAAAACTCCTCCGTTATCTCTAAATTGTCATTAATCCCTCTGATAAAAGTTAAAAGCTGAGCTGTGTCCTTTATGTCATTACTTTTGTCCAGTGCCAAGGAATATAATGTAAATGACTCCGCTTTTTTGTTTAGCTTGCTAGCTAAGTCTTCGTCAATTAGCTCAACACGACGAGTCACTATCCTTTCAGATGTGTTCTTGCTCTCAGGACACAAGATACCTGCTGTCTCTACCATGCGCTCTTTGAGAAACTCCCCATCAGAGACTGGCTTGCTGGCCTTTGCTAATTTGAATGCCAGTAAATAACTTGCCTCCTTTCTTGATTCTTGGATTGTAGTTAGTCTGGTTTGACTTTCTTTAGAATTGGGTCAAAGCGCTGGGACCATCACATCGCTATCTTGCTGTAGGATTCAAGCACAGGATATTCATGCTGTGAGGAGACGGAGCTGACCACCAGGCCGGCCCCCCCACTAGAGTGCCACAGAAAAAATATGGAGCTGGAAAATGAACATCATGAGTTCATGATCATGTTCATCACGTATTATTCTCCAAATAATGATTATTGTTGTAAAAAAGTGCACTTTTTTTCCCAGTTTATTTAGGTATGAGCCTCAATATAAACACCTGCGAGAGGCAAAGCATACTTGTTTTAGTCTGCTCATGTTGACAATTATAAAAATGATAAATAAGACGATTATGAATCTAGCTTGAATCACATAACTGCACTATTTTTTTTCTTTGGAGTCTCCATGCTGAGAACATTTGACCAGAAAGGTAAAGGCTGCAAGAATGAGGAAAGGTTGCAAAAGCTTTAAAGAGCCTGAAACGAAGCCATTTTTCTTGAACTAGTTGGATATATCTGGCAGATATATGAGCTCATTTGCACTTAATTTCACAAGTTTCTACAAAGAAGAATCAATATATTAATAAGGCAGGTAATTGCACAAAGATATATGGGAGAAAAAAGCTGAACCACTGTGTGTTGGAGTTGATGGGGGAGAACAAAATAACAAAAAATTACGACTTGACGGGTGGACAGTTTTTGTTGCCTTTAACTTCTTGACCTGCATATATGCCAAATGAGGACGAGAGAGTGTTCTGTCTGCGTGGTGACAGCTTCTAAATGCTGACTTTGATAGTGTGAGTGTGGAAGTGATGCTGTAGCACATTCCCCGGGCTCAGACTGTCTGCCTGCCGATCTGTGCCGTCTGTTTGTGCGTGCACGCTGTGTAGTACTGCCATCGTTTTGAAGACCTAACATCCTCACTAGCAAACAAAAAAAAGAGCAAACATTTTGTCAATTTGGATTTAAGGTCAAACCATTTTAGACATGCATCCTTCATCTTACTTTTGTTTCTGACCCTGCCTTTTCCCTCTGTGTTTAATTTCGGGCATTCCATTATGTGGTTTGGTGTAGAGAGAAACAACCACTCTTTGCACATGGAAGTCTCTGCATCGAGAACAGGGGTTAGTTGAGATCCCAGCAGAAGTGGTCGCATTCTGATGCCACTGGAGAGCCAATTACCTTAGAGGTGTCCACTCGTGATTGGTTAACCCAGGGCCAACGCGTGAATGTGTACAATTTCACCAAACTCACCTCACCTCCAACCATCTCTGTCTCTCTCCAGAATACAGAAGACCACTTGACGTTCTTGATCACAGTGCCCACTGCGCTCTTCCTTTTCCTGTCCATCTTCATCCTCGTCTGCATCGAATCCGTCTTCAAGCGGATGCTTCGCCTGTTCTCGCTGCTAATATGGGCCTGCCTGGTCACCATGGGTTACCTCTTCATGTTCTCTGGAGGGAGACTCAGCCCCTGGGACCAGGTAGATCATTTTCTTCATTTTCTGTGTGAGTGTTTGGATTGATCAACAAGAGTTTAGCTGATGACTTTTAAATGTTTACAGCTGACTAATTTGGAAGTGAGAATCTTGTAAAAGTGCCTTGAAGGGGACCCCATCATGCTCAACTTTATTTTGTATTGTGACTGTATTTTGCGATTTGTGATGAGGGTAAAGCCTGAAATTGTACTGTGTCTACTGAAGTTAGTACAGTAATGCATTACATTACTGCATTTCTGAAAAATGTAATGTGATTACAGTAAAGTGTTATTTTGTAATGCTTTATACCCAGTACTGGTTGACAGTCACAGAAATTGCCACATGGTGGAACAAATAGTATAACGGAAAAAGTCACGAAAGGAAAGATAATAACACAGCAAAGTCTTTGTGCTCTGCATCAACTTGAAGCCATATTCAGCGGTTACGTTATCGTACTTTTATAAAGCTGAAGGATTCACACACTTCAGATTAAAAATTCAATATGAAATGAAAGCAGCAAAAGTTTTTCTGCCGACTCTAAAAGCCTTTTAATCAGATTCTACCTTCCTGTGAAGTAAACAGACTGCATATAAAAGATGGCCATAGCTTGTGCACTCAAAGAAAGTTTATGCCTAAAATCAGACATTAACTCATTTAATTACATGCAGTTTTTTATATGTAAATTTGTCACATAAGTACCGTGAAAAGCTTTAAATTTATTCGAATCTGATCAAACGTAAATCAGTTTACACCAAGCACATTTTCTTTAATGATTAATTAGTTGATTCAATAAACATTTGATCTTATACATTTTAATTTATTATTATTATTATATATATATATATATGTGTTTAATATATATATATGTGTTTAAAAAATTTAAACAAGCCTAAAACTATATTTTTTTCAGATAACCACCAGGGGAAGACTAAGGGGGCATCAAAGTCTGCAAAAAACAAATAAACAAAAAAAAAACTTTATGATACATACTCTCAGTAAACACTCTCTTCATGAGTCATCTTCTAGTTTCAGAGCATAATGAAAACATCAAGATGTTTATTGTTTAATATACGATTTCCATGAGAGACAAAAAGGAGGATAAAACAGGGCACAATTGTGATTGACAAGTTTTCTGTATACAGTCTACGAAAACATACAATTAATAAATATGCGATAAAAGCTTTTTAGTCACACTTTCTTTCTGGTCCAAATACTCTGGTATAAGTGAGCCTGCTGCCTGAAGATAGCGTGCAGGAGACAGGATGCAGGATGACCACTAGCTGCAGCAGACTTTTATCTGCACTGTTTCCACACTGATGCAAATCAGTGCCACAGGACGTCACACAGACTTTGTAGTAGGGAACTGGCAGGTTAAAGGCCATTTAATGCCGAGCCAACTGTGTCAGAGACTTTCATGCGTCCCCCCCTGTTACACGTAGAAACGTTCAGCGCTGCAGTACGTGCGTGAAAATGGCTGATGATTACTCAAACCTAATAATTAGGGTCTTTCGACACGTAGCCGTGCAGAATCTTGTCAGGATTTCAAGTGACAAAGAGTTCGTTTCCGCACACACACCTGTCATTTAGTTTAAATGTGTATTTTTCGAATGCATACATGGCTGTGTGTGTGTGTGTGTGACTGTGTGTGAGCGCAGAATTAATTTGACGTGTTAATGAGGCCTGATGAGAGCTGGAGGTGAGCAGATCAGCAGACAGACACATTTGTTTTCAGCACCAGGCTCCTTTTTTCTCCATTTCAGGACTCCTATTTTCTCATGCTAGCACCCTGTCTCCATCTATTCATCAAATCTCATTTTTCTCTCCTTGGTTTCTCCACCTGCCTCCCTTTCTCCTTTTAACCTCCACCCACGACCCACTCCCCACCTCTCTTTCTCCTTCTTACCTTCGTTTTACTCCTTCGCTTCCACGGTGGGGTTGGGGATATTTTTAACATCAGCCACCTGTGAGAGCATAATCATTCTGCATTATTAATTATGCTATTCCTCTATCTATCTATCTATCTATCTAGAAAAGAATGAAAAAGAGAAAGATAAAAATAAATAAGTTAACAAAAGAAGGACAGAAGAAATTGAAAGAAGTATTTAAGAAAAGAATCAAGGAAGGAGAAAAAATGAGAAAATGAAGGCGAAAAGAAAATATAAGAAAAATACATGAAGAAATAAAGAAAAAAGGAGGCAAAAAAAGGCAAAAAAGCAGAAAAGAATTAGCTAAGGAAAGAAACATTAAATCGATGAAAGAAAAAGGAAAAGAAGGAAAAAAGGAGGAATGAAAACATTAGGAAAGAAAGCGACAAGAAAGGAATGAAGGCAATGGAAGAAAAAAGAGAAACGAGGAAAGAAAGGAAGAATGATGAAAAGAAAGAAGGAAAGCGAAAAGACGAAATGAGAAAAGGAAGGCAGGAAAGGAATAAAACAAGGAACAAATGAAATAGCAAACAGTGTAAAGAAAGAAAGAAAGAAGCAGGGGAGCAGAAATCCAGTGAGAGGATAACTGTTGGAGCTGCTGCTCGCTCTCGGTGGGCTGGATTGATTGTGATTACTGAGAGAACAGCATGTCTGATGGAGCACACGGAGCTAATAACAGTAAGGGTCTGACAGAAAGAGAAAGAAAGGCCACAGAGACAGAGGCCGGGAGAAGCTGCTTCTGTCTTCAGCCGTTCACTTTGGACCCCCTCTCCCCCACTCCCACCCTCCACCACTCTCAACCACCCCATTCTGAGCTGGCTCACCTGCTCTTTCTGTAAACACACGCACACGCGCACACACACAGAAATATATCTTTAGCCACGTGTGCCACTATCTAGCCGCAGTAGCCTGTTAGTCTGCTCTTTATTTAATTTCTCTGAAGGCCACGGCTCTTTCAAGAAGGCAGATGGAACATAGCTGTCACACCTGGTGCCAAATAATCAAGATATAGTCACTTTTACCTGTGCGTGAGTGTGTGTGTTAGTCCGTACCTGCCAACAAAACAAAACAACACAGGGTGCTGCTTCTTAGGAGGGGAGAACCTTTTTTAACGGGAGTATTAATGCATCTGTGCATCCGCGTGTGTTTGCATTAGGAGGCGGGTAAGCATGCGCCGCTTTTGCACACACAGCAGAAAAGAGAAGAAATAGCAATGGAAGGAGCTGAAGTGATATGATGGCTGCAGGACTCATGTCGGAGCATTTTAGGCTGTATTAGGATTTAGGATGGAGAGCCGGGGAGACAGAGTGTGTTTGCCGCACCTAAAATTGGACTTGCATTCTTAATTCCACGCCGCCACCTGAACACACCCAGTGTCACACACTCCAACTGACTACCTACCCCTTTAGCCAACCTCCCACCCCCCGACACTGAGGTGGGAGTTCAGGGTTAGGAGTTGAAGGTTATGGCAAAAATATACACTGCCTTCAAAACACTACATCTGCTCCGACGTCAGCATCCTTCCCTTTGTTGGTTCCCTTAGCAACAGAAGGTCTAAGCCTACACAAAAACACCTCAGTGTGTGTCTGTGTGTGTGCACATTTGCTACATTCAGGTCAACCAAACAATTACTTATATCCAATGTTCTAGCTGTGATTTGGCTTTATAAAACGCTGCATGCTAGTGAGAGAAGAAATCTCTGTAACCTGTCACTGAAAATTATGTCCGCAGCGGTGATTTTGACTATCTGGTTCTTTCTCAAGCGGAACACAGCGCAGGGTTTTCTACAGCTCTCACAAAGTTGAAGTGAGGCACTTTAAAGATGGATTTTCCAGCCCGAGACATCTGCGGTACATTACACATAAAAATAAGTATTCATACTAAAATCAGGTCCGGACAAATTTTAAAGCCAGGGTTTTCAAAGTGCAACTAAAGTAAATTAGAAATGACTTTATATTTTAATCATTTGTTGACCTCACTGCAGGAAAATAGAACAAAGTTAATTTAGACACTTCCAGCGTGAACTTAATAGACAGAAAGTTAGGAACCAACCCAACAAAAAGGCCTTGAAAAGATATTAAAAATGATGTTGCCCGACAAGGACGTCCCTGTTGTTATGAGGCAATGTGTTGTAAAAAGATAAAGTGAAATGTTTAGTGTTGATCTAGAAATTTATTTTACTATGACTTTTGAACCAAATTTAACTCGATTTTAGCATTTAGCATTGGAAGGTAATTACCAGTTAAACATATTTTAGACCTCTAATCAAAAGAAAATTACTCAGTAGCTAAACATTAACTAGAAATTTAATTTGAGTTTTGTTAATCCTCTGAAAAGTTGACTTATCACCTTGGCTGAGAAAACAACTTCCATGGACATCTGGTGCTTCGACGAGGAAATCCTAATAGATTCAGCAACTTTTTCTTTTAATAATTCAGTTTCATCTGCGGTTTCATGCTGTTTCACCCAACTCTTTAAATTTGACTGCAAAAATGGTTGAATGTTATGCTTCATATAAATCAGTTCTAGTACCAAAAAAATGTATAATTTTCTTCAGACTTGCAGCCCAGACGACTCAAGAAAGACTTTCTTAACTGTAATGATCACTCCATCATTACTGCATCATAAAAAGATAAACTATTATTTTGATGCTTTTCCAATTTCACTATTTTCCTAAACAATCTTTAAGCACTGCAGCTTTTACCAGATTAGCACACTTTAGCCCCTGACAGATTTACATAGCTGACTAGCATAAGCGGTATACAGAAAAAGTGGACATTTTACGGTTTCAAACCATTACACTCCAACCGAACAAGGACGGATGGTGTGCATATTTCATTGCATATATTTAATATGAACCTGCTGCAAGTGACTGACAGGCCTACACTACCACATTTTGAAAAATTGGCTATTAGCTTAGCTAGCTTAAACAAATGAGACATGTAATGTTAGCCTACTTAAAAAAATTTTAACAGTTGCTCACCATTTACATGACTCCATCATTTACAGAAGCATCACTGAGAATTTGGTCCTCATTTGTATCCTGATTTATATTTGGTATTTTTAAAGCCAATGTTTCTTAAAACAGCAACCTGCTGGCGTGCCGTCACGTCCCACCCACTGTTCCATTAGAGGGGACTGCTCGCACTGTAACCACACTCTCACACTGTGTGTGTTTAGTGACGCTCAAAGAGAAATGTTTTCCTTTCAAGTATTTTCCCAAAAGCAAGCTTTTCATTTAGATTTATTAAAAAAAGCTAAGATATTTCTAGCAGTTTCAAACTCTTCATTCAAAACCAAGCAACTCAAACTTTTCAAAGCATTTTTAAGGTTTTCAAAGCATCCATAGAAACCCTGAGAAATGTAGGCTATAGTGTATTTAAACCTCTTAAAGTTTAGATGCATAATAATGTGAGACACAAATCGAGGTCTAGGAATTATCGGTTTCTTTTCAAGCAGAGCCATCCACTCAGAGCCTTCACCCATAGTCAGTTTGTGTTTGCAGATCGACTTTTTGAACTTGATAGGCACAGGAAATAAACAGACAGGCAGGAAGTTCAAAGTTCATCTGGTGTCCTAGTTGAAGCTGTGACCCCATGTCGCTGGTTGCCACCACAGCCCCCATAACAGGAAGAGGTGGACTTAGAGCAGGGGAAGTGTACAGGGACAAAGCAGGAGGGTAAGGCATGAGGTATCGGTGAACAATACGCACACAGCACACAGAAACATGCACACGTCCACAGCAAGAGCCGATAAGCATTCTGAGTAAAAAAAAATCAAAGGGAAGAGGAAAGACTGATCACAGAAATCAAGCAACAAACTCCTTATGTAATTGTTACAATATGTTATTTCCACATGCAAAGACATATTTGAGCAGTCATTTAATAACTTGTGATGCTCTGATGTGTTGTATTCTGGTTTTCTGGACAATTTAGCAGAGGATTTTTGTGAAAACTAAATGAGCAGCCCACTCATCTTCAATGATTTATCACAGGATCAGCAGTTTATCATTGGATCTCTTAGTAAAGAAGCACTGGCAGCCCACTCAGTTGTGTTCTGTATTTAGGCAAACAGCAGACAAAGTGGGAACACGTACAGCATAGATCTCTGCTGGGATTCAGCTCCAAGCATATTTTTTGTCTACATTTAGGAACTTCTTGTCATAGCTATTGGTATTAATGCGTGCGGTTTAATTTAGATGAATTTGCACCTTCACCTGCTCTTGTTTTCCCGTTTCCAGGTCTCCTTCTTCCTCTTTATCGTGTTTGTTGTCTACACCATGCTTCCCTTCTCCATGAGAGGGGCCATTATCGCCAGCGGAATCACCTGCTTTTCACACACTATCACTCTCAGTGTCTGTCTGACCACCGACAACACAGACCTGGATCCTTTAGTCTGGCAGGTAAGCCTGAACACACAGCCACCCTGTCGGAATCTGCCGATATATTTTCCACAACTTCCTGCTTGTGCTGCAGATGTAATTTCTTCACCATATTAGCTGCAGCGTAAGGAGCGGGTTTCTGAAAACCTGTTCTCTAATGTTTTTCCAAGCATGATTAAAAATGATGAGGTGCAGCGTCTGGGTTGTAAAACAGTGAACCTATCCTGTATAATCGAGCACATTCGGCAGGGCCTCCAGAGTAATGTGAAGGGCCTTTTACTGCACTTAGGGAACAGCCCTTCAAAACTGGCTCTAACTGAATGGACTGTTGATACAGTAAAACAAAGAGAGTCTCGCCGCAGACCGATAAGTGAAAAAGATTATCCATAAACGTCAATAAGCGTGCAGAAACATGAAGTGAAGTAGAACTGATTTTACATCAGATCCATTTCTGCTGCTGCTGGCACATACGCACACACATAACACACACAAAACACACACACACATACTCCAATCAACCATCAGAGTAAAAACACTATAATCACAATAGCCTTCAATAGCTTTCTTTTCTTCACACACTCTCACATGCAGAGTGGAAAAGTACTCTAACAATAAACCAGTGTTCAAAGGCAAAGCATGATCTTGGATACGGCACCAAGGACAACTTATTGATATGCAGGTCCACACTGTAAAGAGCTTGTGGTTGACACGATGGTGGAAAGCACTGCAAAAGTGTGTGTTCTGGCCTGGTTTTACGAGGTAATAACGCAGGCTTAAGTGGAAAGGTTGTATAGTGGAAAAAATGACTGGTACAATCATATTTGCAATATGGGTCAGCTTTTAATTGCTTATTCCATCCATGTATGTTTGTGTGTATGTGCTGTGTGTGTGTGTGGCAGATCTTAGCCAATGTGATAATTTTCACCTGTGGAAACCTGGCTGGGGCATATCACAAGCATCTGATGGACCTGGCACTCAAACAGACCTATCAGGACACCTGCAACTGCATCAAGTCTCCCATGAAGCTGGAGTTTGAAAAGCACCAACAGGTACACAGTTTGAGAGCCATACTTTAGTTCTGGAAGTTTCTTCTTGGTTATTATCCTGCTTTTGCTTCTTCTGTTCACTAGTTTGAATGTTTGCATAACCAACAGTCATGCTCCCTCTACTATGGGGCTCAAACATCACGTGTACTGTGGGCTGGCTAATGTTTGTCAGCTTTAGTTTTCTTGCTAACCTGGACAATTCGTTAGCTACCCAACATAGCAGCTATGGGGCTTAATGCTAACTAGCTTGATTCCTTTCCAGCGTCATCGCTGACGAAATACCATCTGAAACTACATCAACGTTTGGTTGTTAGGCAGAGTTTGTGTTGGAATCCACATTTCGTTCAGACATTTTCTGAAGTTACATATTAATAGATTCCAGTGTCAGCAGTCTTGGTTGTGATTGCTGCTGTTAGGGAGTGGATGAGAGGGACTTAGTGAAAAGTGTCACATCCTATGTATTTTTGCCAAGAATCCATCCATCCATGATTCCCTTAGAAATTACTTCACAAGCTGTTAAAAGTTGGAAAAGTTCCCATTTTGAAGTTACATAACAAGCCTGTCAAATTTTGGCACTAACAAAACCATTAAATACATTTAAAAATAGCTACGCTAATTGGATGGATTGCAGTGAATTTGGTAAAGAGTCATTATCCTTGACTTCTTTTCTAGCTCCATTCATCCACTCATCAGTAAACCTATCAATTGAGTGACCATATCTGATTCAGGGATCTCTCCAAGGTGTCCTGAGATTAGTTACATTAATTAGTTACACTCACCCACTGACACCAACTAATGACACCCAATTAATCTTCATTAGTTACACCTCGCTAGGACTGAGTTGGTCTCCCTTTTCCTTCAGACCTGCTTTAATTCTTCATGCCATAGATTCAACAAGGTGCTGGAAACATTCCTCAAAGATTTTGTTCCATGTTGAGATGAAAGCATCATATAGTTGCTGCAGATTTTGTTGGCTACACGTGATGATCTGAATCTCGAGTTCCACCGCATTCCAACAGTGCTCTACTAGACTAAGATCTGGTGATTGTGTAGGCCACTTGAGTACAGTAAACTCCCTGTTTTGTTCCAAGAACAGTTTGAGATTTGTGAAATAGTGCATTATGTCTCTGCCATTATGGCCATTTAAATGCCTCTCGACTAATACTAAGGGCCCAAATTGTGCCAAGAAAACATCCCCACACACCATTACACCATCATCTCCAGCCTGAACCGCTGATACAAAGTAGGATGGATCCATGCTTTTCTGCTGTTCATACCAAATTCAGATGCATTCTTTAGACTCATCAGATCAGGAAACCTTTTTCCAATCTTCCATTGTCCAATTTCGATGAGCCAGTGCGAATTATGGACTCAGATTCCTATTCTTATCTGACAGAGTGTGGTCTTCTGCTGCTGTAGATGATCTGCTGCAAAGTTCAACATGTTGTTGGTGCAGAGATGTTTTTCTGCATACCTTGGTTGTAATTATTGGATATTTGAGTGATTATATCTCTGTAAACCCTAAAGATGGTGTGGCAAAATCCCAGTAGATCAGCAATTTATCAAATAATGAGATCCACCAACAAAGTCACTTAAATCACCATTTTCCCCATTCACATGCTCAGAGTGTAGATCGACCTCACTAGTGTGTCGTTGGAGTGTGGGAGGAGTACTCAGAGCCCGGAGGAGAACACAGAAGCGCCACACAGGAAGGCCCAACCCGCAGTGGATTTTAACCCAGGATATGAAGTCTTGTGTGCTCTCTATCTAGGACCATCATCAATCAAGATGCATTTCCTTTACAAACACACAGATGTATTATTTCCATTTGGCCTTGACTATACTTTGTGTTCATTGCTAAATGGCAAAGGTAAGCATGCTATTTGCATGCTGATTTTTACAATTAGCCCATGGCCTTGCTGGCCTCCGCCTGGGCCTTAGCCTCGTTATTGCTATCTGTCTCTTAATATGAGTGCCCACATTAAATTCAAACCACCTCCATTTTAATTGCTAAAATATTTCACTTCTTAGTTTTGTCAGGGGTGAGGAGTTGTAAGTCCGTCATGTCTAAAGTGGCATTATGCGGTGACATTTGCTTGACATTAGCGTCTTTGCCCTGACATTAGCCATTCTTTCCAACCAGGGAAATGACATATGAATGTGCACACTAATAACCTGTAGTGTACGCACTTGGCATTAACTATGAGTTTTCAAATCATTTTTGCAATTGCTAAGTTTGTAGAAAGTTAGTTATTTACTACAGCAATCTTTTTGTAAAGACACTGGATTTAGGCATAGTAACCATTTTTTGTTATTTATTGTTAAGTTATTTACGACATGTTTTATTTGTGATATATTTTACACGTGGGCATAGCAGTCTGTAAAAGCAGAGTCTATCTGTTGATCTATGTTTTATAACCAAACTGGCATCTGTTCTTTAGCCTCAGTATCTGCATCTGTGTGAGGACACACACAAATGCCAGTGCATAAAACAAATCTCACTCAGTGACTGAACACACAACTTTAGTTGATTAATCAAACACATGATTAATAACACTACATCTCCACAGGCTATTATACCTATTGTGCGTGCTCACAGTGGAGTGTTCATATTGCTCCGGCGCTGAATAAGTAAATAAGAGCAAGTGTTGCTATTGGTTTCTATTTTTAGAGCCCCTAGTCCCTCTCTCGACTTAATTTGCTGCTGTGTTTTAGGAAATGAGCCCGTGGCGTGTGAACAATGTAATGACCCTCTCTGCTGTGAGCTGCATTTATGAGTCACACCCCCTCAGGCAGCTATTCACTCTCTCTAACATGCACACACACCCACACACACATGCCCACACGCTTGCACATGCACGCCAAATTCACCCTCTATCCAAGTGTGTATGGTGCTAAATTAAAGCAAAAACTTCTGGTTACACAACAGCTAAGGGTGATGGATCTTGCATCTCTGGTTCTGCATTTGTCTCCTCACTGTATAATGACATGACTTTTCCAAAGCGTAGGTAAACTTTCTAAAAAATCACCAGCAGCTGTCAAAGTCATCTGTATAGTCGTTTTTGTGCAACAATAATGTAGCCTTCAAAAGTCAGACGAGATAAATACACTGAAGAAAAATGTGATAAACAGACCCAGATCACTGCCAACAGCCACCTGTGTGCTTTTGTTGACTTCAACCATGAGGCATTTCACTTTTTGAGATATTCCAGCAAATGTTGCTGCACAGCAGTGTTCATGAGATGCTTTTTGGGAAATATAGAAAAACTACAAACTGAAAGAGAAATCAATGATTTGGGCTGGGACTATAATAGGTAAAATAAATTATACATCATGGCAAAGGTACATCTATATTACATCTACATTTTCATTATGACTGGACATAAAAAATGGATGTACGTGATTCAGTTTCACAGTTTGGGTTGTTCTCTTATTTTCATTCTTTGTAGTAGTTTTAGTTCCCTATGTGTTTTCCCATCTGTTCTGTCCTCTGCCTCATCTTTAACTTTAGGCTGTTTTCCTGTCTGCTGTTCATGTTTAGCATGGGCCTTCTCGCTGCATTTGTTATATTGCCTTTTATTAACCTGCTGTATCATTTTGAACATCACTTTTTTGTACTTCCTATTGTAGTTTTACTTCATGTCTGTTTCCCATCCTTTCTCTGATTGCTTCCACCTCCCTTTGGACTTTGCTCATATTGGACTTGTGATCAGCTAGCTAACTTGCTATGCCATGCATTTTGGACCTCCTCAATCCTCAATTTGACAATTGGTGCATCATAGAGATGCAAGTAGCTCCTAAGTGCCTACATATACACACTGAAATAAAATGATATAAAACTTGAGCTCTTTTTTTGTTTGGATTGTTAATACGATAAGCCTCTCAGCATTCATCAGTCGTCACCCCAAAACACACTCAGGGATCTGGTTCAGTGACTTGAATTAGCGTGAGGTGGTGTTTAGCAGATAGCTAGCTGTTGCAATTGGAGATGTTGGCATATACCTGTCACCGGTTAGGGATAGGACTACTTTTTGGCTGTATTTCAGCCTCATGCTAAAGAATCACATTTTCAGAAACTACAGTTTCAACACTGCATTTCGTCATGCAGCTTTTCTTTCATTAGCATTCCCATTTAGTTATGCACAACAGCTAAAAAAATTGATAAAAACAGACCCTAAGGGAGCAGACAGGTGATTTGGTGGATGTTAAGTGGGTAATACAATTTTAATGGGTGGTTATATAAAAATTCCCTGTGGGGCTGTGTAGGGCGATTTAAGTATTTGTTAATGGTGGAAGCTCACATAGTCAACAACGCCAAGCACACCTCAGCTACAGTCCCAGTAAATCTCCTGATTTCAGTGCCAATCCATGTCAGCTGGTGGCTCAATTGTTGCCCTTCAATAAAGCTGACAGCCGGAACTCATATAGGGTGTAAGGGTGTAAGTGGCTTTGTTTGCCTAACAATGAAATATCCCTGGTGCAGTCTCAGGAGAAAACAGAAATGACTTTGGGATCATGGCAGGTTGGGTTTCTCATACAAAAATCTACCAAATCAAGCATGCAGAGCTACCTGCTGTGACGACCACATGTAAATAAGGGGGTGGCTGAAAGTTGCTTAAAAGACCCTGTTTTTGTCTGCAAGCCACTTTGCAACCCACCTCGACCCTATTTTACACTTTTTTGCTCTTTCTGAATTAGTCAATTCTGTTATCACTGATAACTTCTCTGTTCTCTGCTAGGTCCTACTGCTGATCTGTTCAGCTGTGGCTGTAAGTGGCTAAGCACAGCCACAACTCCAAATAAAAATTGCTGTTATTATCTATAGCACCGCTGACTGAACTGCAAATTTTGCCCTTCCACATTAATTTTGACATCACTGGTGGTAGCCAAGTGCATTTACCTTAATGTTCCACTCAATCACTCATTTAACCGGCAGTCTAAAAATGCACAGAACCTGGTTTCCCATGACACACTGCATATTTGAAAATGTGCCTCAAGAGATTTTCAGTGCTTGACTTTGCCTTCCTGTGCTCAGTGCTTGAAAAATTAGCCCCAATGAGCCATCATTAAGGGATGTAAAAATAGGTTAAATATTAGCTGTGGATGACAACAGAAGAGAATAGAGTAGAACAGACTTAATTATGCACTACTCCTTGTCAGACACTACATGTGAACCTTTACGTCTCCTTGTGGTCTCAGAAAAGCAGCTCAGCTTTCATTTTCAGGGAGCAAATTATGCAAACCAGTTTGAATGGGAATTAAGATTTTTGTACTCGTAGAGCCTTTCTGTTTAAGTGGTGGGGAAAAAAAAGATTATTTCCATATCACAGTATATCAGAAAGACAGAGTCTCTTTATCGACCTACCAATGTTATTCACTGTTAACATTTAAACCATGCTAACCGCCTAACATCTCCTTCTCTGTAGGAGCGCTTGCTTTTATCCTTACTGCCTGCTCACATAGCCAGAGTGATGAAAGCTGAGATCATCCAGAGGCTTCAGGGACCGAACTTTGGTCGAACTGAGAGCACCAACAACTTCCACAACCTCTACGTGCAGCGGCACACCAATGTCAGGTAAGTGTCCCTCTTCTTTCTCTGTGCCTCCACATGATAAAAATGATTATTTTCCACTCTCATCTTA
This sequence comes from Hemichromis elongatus, assembly GCA_015108515.1. Classification (NCBI taxonomy): domain Eukaryota; kingdom Metazoa; phylum Chordata; class Actinopteri; order Cichliformes; family Cichlidae; genus Hemichromis; species Hemichromis elongatus. The sequence continues at coordinate 39,303 of VUQR01023756.1, read as the reverse complement.
GCTCTTGATTTCTCGTATGCCATCCTGTCCTCCTGCACATCCCAGCTCACACTCAACCCACCTTTGTCCTCCACCCTCCGCTAGCTCTTATATGTGGATCTCTCCCACGGTATACTACTGCAAGCTTCTCATCTTCTGTCATGTCCTGTAATTTCATTTCTTCTCTTCAAACCACTTTTTTTTGGGGCCATCCTCTTTACATCCCATTTTCCTCTTTCCTTTCATGACTGAATTCACCTCAGAGTTAATTCACCTCTTTTGTCCTCTGAGGTCACTTTGCCAAATGAGCAGGAGCCTATGTCCTTGTTTCCTGATGACATCCTCCTCTGTACTGAGGGGGTTCAGAGTAACAGAGCAGAGTACACAGACCCAGGCTTTCCATGAGAGCCTTCTCGCCGAATGTCCTCTAAAAATCTGTTTTTACCCTCATCATGGAGCTTCACAGGAGAAATAGCAGCACCGTGCCTCATTTTATCAGGCCTCAGGTGTGTGTGCGTGTGTGTGGATGAATGTATGTGTGTGTGCTCATGTTGATCTGCCTATTATCTCTCCAGTAATACCAAAATGAACACATGGTCCATCTCACAGCAATGGCTGAGAAGAGGGAAATCTTCCCAGAACAAAGAACAGGGACAGGTGGAAATGTGGTTTTGCTGGGATCCTCTTAAATTAGTCAGCTAGCGGAGAGCCAAACAGCTACTACCCCCATTATCAGTTCTCCAGCTGCAGTAATAGGCTTGGCTGAAGATCATACCATTCCTTCTCTTTTGGGAGATGGTCACATACTAAAAGCTGGCACATCACGAGATAGACTTCACTGGAAATGTAATGTGTGGATATGGTTGTTTTAAAGTGCACATGCCTTTCCTGTTTAAAAAAAACAAACATTTTAACCATTAAAAATTATATATCGGTGTAGAAAATGCAGTTTATGCTGCTATATAAGAGTTACAGTGATGAGAAACTACAGGCTCCAAAAGTTGAATCAGCAGCACAAGTGTTAGAGAGGTGTTGTCGTTATAGAGTTACATAAAGGCTGATGTAGCCACTGTTACGTCACTTATTGGTTTGTGAACTCTGGACTCCAGTCCCACGAGTTCTCCAGCATCTTGGATCAACTTACCAACGTTATTCACAGCTAATATGTAAATCATATTATTGCCTAGGTTGCCTTTTTTCCACTGTAAAGCCTCAGTGGCAGTATATTGCCAACTGCAATGCAAATTTTTGAAGCTATATTTGAACCAGATGGTAGAGCGCTAATGCTATAAGCTCGTCTTTATCTCTAAACTTTACAGACATCGTGTGCAGTCACAGATACCTGCTGGCTTACTGACAGATTAATAAAATCCTTGAATTTCATTGAACAAAACTGAAACACAACTTCTTGGACGCCTTGGCACAGAGAAGCTTCGATATTTGTCAGATAATTCCATTAAAATGCTCCTCTAGAGCACCGAAAAACACAGTTTGTACAATTCAGTATATAAAAGTCATTATTTAGTATGGCCAAATATTGACTTGTTTATTCATAACAGTCTGAACTCTGTTAGACAGTTTTCTCATCATTTCTTTAAGTAGTCTTTAAGCTTAGTTCCCCGTGCTGCCTAAAGGACATTCAAAGTGCTTCTTTGGATGTTTGCTGTTAAGACGATGCCATGCTGCTTCAGTATATAAGGTAAAAATGGAGTTTGAACGGATCTAACGACCTTTATTCTTCAACACAGCCTGAACTCTAAGTGAAAGATTTCTCCTTCAGGAATAGTTCTCCAGGCTTCTTGAAGGACATTCACAGCTCTTCTTTGGATGTTGGCTCCCTGTTGTTCCCTTCTCTGTCAGGCCGATCCATGACTTATTGTTTTCCACTGATCGTTTTTCTACCCAGTTATGTTTTTGCTGCATAATTGTCATTGTGAAAAATTAAGCCATTCAGATACTTTCCAGGTGGTATTTAGTAGTGGCTCAAAATCTGATGGTGCTTTTCTGTGTTCTTAATTCTATCAGTTAATAAAATTTTATTCCTGTTATAATGTCTTTTTTGCATCTTGCTGCTCATAAGTACTAAAAAGTTCTCAAAGTGCTAACTGATATAATTTAAACTTGGTTCTTTCCTGAGTTTGGTGTTAAGTGTGGACAGAACACTGGTTCATCCTTTCAGTTAGGTTTCTTTTTTGAATGCTTGAATCATCAGATATTAATGTTAAGTGGCTTAGCAAACAAACAAAAAAATCCAATAAAATGATCAGGTCAAAGGACTGGACTGAAAATGAGTGAAAAAGCAGCCGATGACTAAAGAAAAACTTAAATCTCTTCAAAAAGTCTGGAGAACTGCTGCTCGGGACCCCTTTAAAAGTATATCAAGTCATTGGAAGCAAAATATAAAGAAGGACTTTTGCAATTTACTACATTACACACTGGTTTTCCTTTTAATTATGGTCTTTCTTTTTGTTTCTTTTTTGTTTTTACAGCATTCTCTACGCAGACATTGTGGGCTTCACCAGGCTGGCCAGTGACTGCTCTCCAGGCGAGCTCGTGCACATGCTGAACGAGCTCTTCGGCAAGTTTGACCAGATCGCGAAGGTAAACCGAAGACACTCTCAACTGAGTTTACTGTACATATACCCAGTCTGTATGATTAAAATAGAAACAGCCATATGCATCATGTGGTAAAAGCCTCCATGAATCAAAGCAGCAAATGGCATTTTAATCAGAAATTCATTTGAATTTAATGAGGAAATAATGGAAGACATAAAACAGTTGGTCTTGGTTCACATGTAGTGCTTTCAGGGTAATGTCATCTGAAGCCTGAATTAATGCACTAAATTAGAACGGCTTAATTAGAAAGTAACCAAGACGAGAGAACAAGGTCTGTCTGGTGTTGTCTACCAGATGAAACGTGGCCTCGAAATACATTTTTTTCTCTGTCCTGCGGCCTCTGTCAGCCTTCCTGCTGCGCTTTCCCGGAGCGCCCTGCCTGCGTGCGTGGGCTGGTCAGAGTGTATCTCGCGGTCTCGGGGGTTCTCAGCTACGTGGGTCTCAACAGTTTAGTCAGGCTCTCTTTGCTTTGTGTCCAGCAGCTCTGTCCTCCCGTCTGACAAAGCTGCTGTTATATAAACCCAGTCCAACGATGAGCTGTTACACTTCCCACATGTGGAATAAGAGCTAATATGCTTTATGTGTGGGTGTATGATTTTAGGCTTTGATGGATGTGACTCTGTGCATGAGGGTTAGATGGAGGTAAGGAAGGAATAAAACAGCTGAGGATTAATAAAGATGATAATAATTTTTGACAGATTTGGGTATGAAAGAGTTTAATAATGGCTTCCTTCTCCTTTTCTGCTTTTTGAAGGAAAATGAGTGTATGCGAATCAAGATCCTGGGAGACTGTTACTACTGTGTGTCTGGCCTGCCCGAATCGCTGCCTGACCACGCCAGGAATTGCGTGAAGATGGGCCTGGATATGTGTGAGGCCATCAAGTAAAACACCAGATCTTTCCCTCTCTTTTCACCCTTATTTTTTTCCCCCCTCTCTAACACAAAGGGAAATGCAAACACAAACAAACACACAGCTGTCAAACAGACTGAGCAGAAGGAATGCCAGACTCGATTCCAGCTCTGTTCCAACTCTGGAGTAAATACAGGGTGAACGCAATACGATAAGCCTCCAAACTGGACAAACAAAATATTCAAACAAATGACAAAATATATTAGCCCGCTCTTCCTCTTCTTCTATCTGTCTGCATTCATTCATGCATGAACCCATGCACATGCGCATTAGTTTCACAGGCTAATATACTGGCTTTTCAACACTGACCTTTAATCACAATCAGATTAAAGATGGCCACCAGTTTCATTCGCCTGTGACATGCTGTCTGGATTTTATTGCTCAAGGAAACAGTTAATAGCGTGGACGTAAAATACAATTTTAAGAGCTATTGGTTTGCATAGACCGTATATAAAAGACAGTCTTAGACATTTTCAATTCAGTTTCATTCAGTTTTATTTATCTAGTACACAATAATAGTCACCTCAAGGTGCTTTATATTATAATGTAAAGACCCCACAATAATTTAGAGAAAACCTTAACAATCAGCCAACCCACTATGAGTGATTACTTAGTAAAAGTGGAAAGGAAAAACCCCGTTTTAACAGGAAGAAACCTCTGGCAGAACCAGGCTCAGGGAGGAGCAACCATGTGCCAGGATTGGTTGAGTTTTTTTCATGGCATGTTTCAGTTGTGATGATGCACTTTGACGTCACCCACTGGTTAATGGAGTCCTGTAAACAGGAGTGTTTTCCTGTCCCCATCTTAGATTTTTAAACCAGACGACACAGTTGCAGGGTGGTGGTATACCTTGTTTTTTTTCTAGTTTTCTGATTCTAAATGCAACCATTATTTGCAAAATAATCATCATGTTTGTAATCAATGTGACTTGAACCTGTAAATTCATCAGGATTGTGTTTACTGTGGTCACACAGTTTTCTGTATCACTGGAAGTCTTCTGGCAACCAGAATAGCCGCCCTCTGGTCCTTATTTCTCCCATAAAGATAACGACCTCCTCTTTACCCTTAATGATTTGTTGAGTTTCGACTCAATAGTGTATACCAATAAAAGACATGGTTTGACAACTATTTGAACAGTTTCCAGGTTTTTCTGAGCATGGCCATAAAGGTGGCAAACACCCTCACTAGCTTCTGATGCATACCCAGTCATTTTGTTCTATAGGTCTCAACTATGACAGAAACTGCTAAGCTTGAAGGATTACTGCTGGTAGGCTTTCAAGGGGGCAAAGACTTAAAGCACTTACACATTGTTGATAGCATACCCGTCTTTTGTATAGTCTGCGGTTCGTAGCTTTTAACCTTCTGATATAACCATGCTAGCTATTTCCTTATACTCTCAGACTTATGCTAAAGGTTAACTGCAACATTGCTACACTTTGTGATTTGTTTTAAAGGGGACCTGTTATGCTTTTTCCTTATTTTGTTTCATTTATGTGCTGTTAACAATGGTGGGTGTTTTTCATGCTGATGGATTGAAATGCTTTATGCTGTGAGACAAAATCTCAGACCAGAGTTAGCTTAATGGGGGTGTGAACCATGCAAAGCTACTCCATAGTCCTGGAATAAAACTATACATCTAGAATTTGACGTAACAAGTCCTCTTTAAACTTTTGATTTGATTTTCAGAAAGTGAGCACAGCACATCTGGTTGTCTCTGTACTGTCCACAGGAAGGTCAGAGACGCCACTGGAGTCGACATC